>CAUYQV010122410.1:0-34122 GCA_963574575.1 Galagoides demidoff | reverse complement strand
CAAAACCACTCTGAGATATCATCTAACGCCAGTTAGATTAGCCCATATCACAAAATCCCAAAATCACAGATGCTGGCGGGGTTGTGGAGAAAAGGGAACACTACTGCACTGCTGGTGGGAATGCAAACTAATACATCCCTTTTGGAAAAACCATATGGAGAACACTCAGAGATCTAAATATAGATCTACCATTTGATCCTGTAATTCCTCTGTTAGGTATATACCAAGAAGACCATAAATCACGCTGTAATACAGATCTCTGTACCAGAATGTTCATTGCAGCCCAATTCTCAATCGCTAGGTCAAGGAAGAAGCCCAAGTGCCCATCGACCCATGAATGGATCAATAAATTGTGGTATATGTACACCATGGAATACTACACAGCCATATTGTGACTTAGTGTTAATTCATCTCCTAAGGAAAAGAAAGCAAGCTGGGGCAGTACCTGTGGCTCAAAGGAGTAGGGAGCTGGCTCCATATACTGAAGGTGATGGGTTCAAACCCAGCCCTGGCCAAAAACTGCAAAAAAAAAAAGAAAGAAAAGAAAGAAAGAAAGCCAGTAAGCCTTCAGTTTAACATCCATTTTTGTGCCTGTCTAATAAGGCACACTGTATCTTAGTAAATGATTAATAGAAAAACTGGAACCATATGTACAAGAAAAACATCAAGATGAAGCCCAGGTTTTTATCACAATGGGGCCATTCTGTCATAATGGTATTTTTGTAGTGAAGGCATGGGATTCATCTTCTCCTTTTGGTCAGGAAAACCATGGGGTGGGGGGCTAGTAGCTGATTTCCCTTACCTAAAATACCCTAAAGGATAGAGTAGTATCTAGCATTGGTGTGGGGTCATTTACTTCAACACTCCTACTTCCACTGTCTTAGTTTCTTACTGTTTTGTCAGAGCTTACTGCAATTAATCTGATGCTATATGCAGCTGCTGTTTGCTTGTTTTGCTTAGTCCACAGCTTGAGCTATCCATTTGTTTATTTTGGTTCCTTTTAAAAGGGCTTCTTTGTGATCTTAGGCACTGTGGGGAGATGGAGTGGAACCAGGAGTTAATGTGTAAAGTTTTTCATCTTCAGAGAGTTTCGTTTGAAGCTAACTCTGGATCACGTGTGCTCTGAGTTCAGTTTTTGTTTGGATAGAATACTTCAACTTGGAGAGAAAGAGCAGGAAGTGGGACATTCCAGCCCCTAGGCAGCAGCTTCTGCTTGTCAAGCCTTTCTTGACAATAAGGTCACCAACTTTTACTAAGGAAGGCTTTGGGAAGTAATTTGCAAATTATGCTAAGAAGAAGAATAAAAAAGTTTATTATTAACCTAGGAATGATTGGAGTACGCTAGCAGAAACCAGGTTGTAAAATTAGTTTAACTCCAATCTATGATCAGGATAGACTATGCCAATGAGAGAGAGAGCAAAAGAGACAGAGGGGGACACATTTTAGGTGGGGTGGAAACCAAAGCCAGAATTGGAGTCGTACTCCCCACAAATCATCTGCTTGGGCAAAGGACATTAAAGAGAAGTAAAAAACTCCTCTGCCCAGTTGTAGAGCTTCTAGTTACCCAAGTAATAGAAGACAGAGCAAAGAGCTACTCTTAGGGACACAATAAAACACATACATTCAAGTTTCAAGCTTCAAATGAGCTTGACAGGCAAGAACGGCCATCAATCCTAGGTTGGGGCTTTCTGAATAAGGAGCCAGACAAAGAAGACACAAAGCCCAGCTGCAGCTCTCTACCTACAGGCCGTTTAATAACCAAACAAAACATGCATTTGGGTCAGAGTAAATGACTGATCGCCTTCCGGTCTTTCCTGAAGTCTGGGGTCAACAATTTCTTGGCATTGTGAAACTGTTTCCTGTTTCTTTCATTCCATCTCTAGGAAGGTCCCAGCATACATTCTACATCGTTCCTGTGCGGGCCTGGATGAATCAGGGATGAACCCTGACCCCTTTCCTGAATTTAGAAAATGCAACACTGTCACTGGGGAGGAGATGTGAGCAGCACCCACGGCCAGGAGGGCGAACCCGTGGTTAACTTCACACAACCTAATTTCTCAATTACACACTCCTCGTCAAATTATAGTGACTGTCAACATTTTCAAAGAGGAAAGCTGGTGGATAAGATATTAATTTTAAGTGTACTTCATCATTCTAATGTTCCACAAAGAACCTGCATGTACCTGAATCATACATTCCAACCAGGCCAAGAAATCATTCACAGTGGAAAAATGGAAACTGTCAAGTTCTTTACAAAGCACAGCTGCTTGGGAAATTAATGAATTCCTATTGATGTTCTCTCTCTCTCTCAAGCAAGAAGAGATAATCTGTCAAATGAGCTTGTTTATGGATGCAAAATTACCCAGGTCACCCTTTAGTTATTATGCTCAAGATGGTAGCCTATTCTTAAAGGCACACAATATCCTCCCAGCCTCTCAGCACATTGTGTTGTTATTAGTAATGCCGTTTGTGTTTGAGGGAGGAGAAAATCCAATGTCAAATGAAAAGAGCTTCTCCTTTTCATGAATTAGCCTTTCTTTAACCAGGCCATCAAAAAAGTGAGGACACTGCTAATTTCCCAAATCTTTTCCAGGCTGGCACCGAATGGATTCAAATAAATCACTGGATGCCTTTATCTATGAGTGACTCATGCTATTGAGAGCTAGTTTTATGGGTTTGAAACCCAGCTAGGCTCTCACTGCCCCCTTTGTCTTCTTACATAACACAGCTAGGTTCAAGTGAACTCAAAAGTTATATTGGAACTACGCAACTTCTTGTTAGCTAGCCCATAAAATTTTATCTGCCTGGTTGATTGGATCTAACTATTATGCCGATACGATATTTTCTTTATAATCTAAAATATAATCTTGATATACTTCTGACAAGTTATGACTCTATAGTAAAATCTGGTAATATAATATGTCCCCATAATAAACAATATCTGTTTTATTTTTAAAAGTAAGGAAAAGATGTAAGTTCATTTGTCACCTTCTCAACTTAATTCTTTTTAAAGATAATATATTCAGGAAAGTGAAATTAACCACATTTTAATTTAGCACGTTAGAAGAGAATTTCATATACCCAAGAGGAACTCAAGAAAACAGCAAAGAAGGAATTTAGTTAGTTTTTTTTATTAAAATAATTTGAATAAAATAAAAAACATCTTCTCAAACAAGATAAAATAACCCTTATTAGGAAAGAGAAAAAAAGATTAACTTTCTTTTTTTTTTTTAAGAGACAGAGTCTCACTTTGTCACCCTTGATAGAGTGCTGTGATGTCACAGCTCACAGCAACCTCCAGCTCTTGGGCTTAGGTGATTCTCTTGCTTCAGCCTCCTGAGTAGCTGGGACTACAGGCACCCACAACAACGCCCAGCTATTTTTTGTTGCAGTTTGGCTGAGGCCAAGTTTGAACCCTGACTCTCGGTATATGGGGCTGGCACCCTACTCACTGAGCTGTAATTGCCCAGCTTTCATGTTCAGGGTGTCCATCGCCTTTCATTAAGAATCATGGATTTGGAAACTTCACATTGGTGTTCTTAACTATCAATTATTCGTCTCTTACTTCAAGACTTACTCTGCTCATGAATTTATGAAGCAGTAAGTTTCCTTCAGACTCTGAATTAATACAGAATTTTCAAATGGTGTTAGAAGTCAATGTCATCTTTTCTTTAAATAATTTCCCCCATGTTTTAGATAAAATCATGGTTCATGAGCATGCGGGTAATGTGAAGTTGTACTCCTCCAATCCTTTCATTTCATAGATCAAAGTCAAGTCCAACTGAAGAGGCACAAGGATGAGAACTGTCAACTCGCTAGGCTGTTGTCACAAGCACAAGGACTAACTGACTCAAGCAGGTTATATGCCCCAGGAAAGCAAAAGATATTTTCCATTCTTCCTTGTGAATAAAAATGCTTACTGCTGTTGTTGATATCTTAAAATAAATAACAAATATTAACCCTTAACTACTGCTGACATCTGTTCAATTCCTGCTTTGGGGACTCTGAGAGTAATAAATGTATTCTGTGTTCAAGAATTTAAAAGAACACATCAACACGTTCAATGTATAGTTTATCAAAGCTAAAAATATCCAAAAGTACAATAAGATCCACATTAAATAAACTCTATTTTAACAAAAAGAACAAGGATTTTTAGAGTACTTAATCTGAGACAAATCTGACTTACATTTTCATCTCAGTTCAGGTACTTACCACCTGGGAAACCTCAAGCAAATTACTTATCCCTTCTGAGTCTTGGTTTTCACATATTAAAAATGGGATATTATTTTAATGAAGTGGTAGAACATATGTAAAACAGGGACTGCATGCTCAATATATCGTGGGTGCTCAGGTAGCAAGCAGAACTCTTTTTCTGGAGAATGTAAGTATTGTGATCAATGAAAATTTGCATCTGTTCTGGTTGGTATTTTCAAATGTACCTTCCAAAAAATAGAAATACATTATTTCTGGCAATATCATGATTTACATAGATAGAATAAGTCAAAGACCTTAGGATTGGCATTGTAACATTCAAAGATCCTCAGGAACCAGAAGATGGTGTTGGTGAGACCCACAGGTGCTTCCTGTGTGGCTGTTCCTACTCAGGACTGTGAAATAAGGAATGCACTTGACCTATCATGCTTTTCTTATGCTCTAACTTTTTTGCGTCAGCTGCATTTTACTAATCTAAGTTAACCCTATAGAATCCAGGGCACTGTAATATTGAACAGATGCACTAATGAGGAAAAAAGATAACGTGAGATGCCAACACTTCAGTTACTGAGGTTCTGCACAACAGGATGCTCTTTCCACACCACCTCTTCCTCTCATTCACTGGGGATGACAAGTTCTAGTGCCTGGTGCTTGGAAACTTATCCTAGAAGGAACTTGGCAGGTCAATGAGTTAGTAGAGGTGTATGTTGAGGTTTCTTTCCTTTATTTTTTTAAACAGGTGTTTCCAGGGTGTTGGCAGAGAACATACAACTTTTTAAAAATATATGGCTTGAAGCTCTTGAAGAACCTAGCTATCTGAAAAAAAAAGTTTAAACTTTCAAAATCTATTATTAAAAAGTTTCTTTAAAACAACTGTCATTGTTAAGGCATCTTAAATACATAGCACTTGATAAGAGATCCTAAGGAATAGAAAGATCTAGAAATAGTAAACCAACTGGTACTGGTCCCCAAGAACCTTGAGTAAGATACATGTCAATATCTGATCAACTCTTGGCCATTTCATAGTCAACCAACATTTGCCAAGTGGTTATTATGTGCAAGACATTATGGAAGCCCCAGGGAATACACTAGTGTGAAATAGTCTGAACTTTATGTCCATAGTTCATTGGTGAAAACAATTTAAAAGTGTATAACTGTTTAATGCAGTAAAGCACTGTAACTTTTGTGAACATATCATTATAGTATCACTAAGGATGGGTACTCATACTTGGAAGATTCTGGAGAAGAATTTTTGGCAGGTATAACGCTAAATCTCAGCCTTAAAGGATAAGTTAGGCACTGGTAAATTAGGGAGGAAAGGCCATTCCACAAATATGAGACCATATGAGCAAAAGCCTTATAGGTGAGAAATAGCATGTGCAGAGAAGAAAAAGCAAGTTGATGTGGATGCTTAGAGGACAACATGGAGTGGTGGAAAAGAAGGATGGGATGTGATGAGGGAGAATCATATTTTCATTTTAAGCACCTAAAATGCTGTCCTGTAATGTCTATGGGTAGTATAGACGATGAAGAGCTATGGAGAAAAGCAGGTGAAATTTTATTTTTGTTAGATCTTTCAGGCAGTATTATGTAGGATAGATTTGAGAGGAAAGGCTAGAGGGAGAAAGAATAGTTAGAAAACTCCAAGCAGGAATAATAAAGACCAGAACTAAGGTTATGGTAGTAGGAAAGGAGAAAAGGGATTTATTTAAGAAGTATTTGGAGATGAATTTGCCAGTCTAGACAACTGATGCAAAGTGAACTTATGGACTTCTAATTTGGGTAATTGGGAGTTTAGTAAAGAAAAGAGAATACTATAGTATCCCCTTATCTGCAATTTCATTTTTCATGGTTTCTGGTATCTATACTCAACCATAGTCTAAAAATAGTAAATGGAAAATTCCAGAAATAAACGATTGACAAGTTTTAAACTGCATGCCATTCTAAGTAGCCTGATGAAATTTCATCCCATCCCATTCCACTACATCCCAGCCAGAACATGAATCATACCTTTGTCCAGTGTACAGTATATGTGTTATAGATGATACCTGCCCTGCTAGCCATCTTGGTTATCAGAGTGACTGTACCAGTATTGCCATGCCTGGGTTCAAATCACATTTATTTTACTTAATGATGGCCCCAAAGCTCAAGAGTAGAGATGCTGGCAATGAGGATATGCCAAAGGGAAGCCATAATACGTTTCCTTTTAGTGAAAAGGCTCATGCCTGCCAACCCAGAACTCTGGGAAGCCAAGATGGAAGGATCACTTGAGGTCAGGAGTTCAAAACAAGCCTGAGCAAGAACAAGACCCTGTCTCTATAAAAAATAGAAAATTAGCTGGGCATAGTGCTATGGGCCTGTTGTCCCAGCTATTTGAGAGACTGAAGCAGGTGGATCACTTGAGCCCAGAAGTCTGAGGTTGCAGTGAACTATGATGATGCCACCACACTCTACCAGGACTGACAGAGCAAGACTCTATCTCAAAAAAAAAGCAAAGAAATTAGGAAGTAGGGAAAGAAATTTGTGCTAGTTTTGTTGTTGAATCTCATACTGCAAAAGTTATAGCCAAAGTGCCTGGCAAGTACTTAGTTAAGATTTAAAAAGGACATTAAATTTGTGAGTAGAAGACAAGAACAAAAATGTGTTCCAACAAAGGGCAATTGTGTTTGGTACTATTTGAGATTTTGGACATCTACTGGGGTTCCCTACTTAAAGGGGACCTATTGTACTCTATAAGGAAAGACAAAAGTCAACAGTGTTCCATTTGAGAGGCCAGTGAACTGCTAGGTGACAATGACCAATAGGAAACATGTGAAAATTTAAAACTTAAAGGAGAGTTAAAATTAAACACACATACACAGTTAGCAAGTGGCATTAGTTAAATCAAAACACGTTTGTGTTAATCTGTTTCAGTAGCTATAACAAAAATACCACTGGGGTGGCTTGTAAACATCAAGCATGTATTTCCCGTGATTCTGGAGCTAGAATGTCCAAGACCAAAGCCCTGGCAGGTTCAGGGTCTGGCGAGGGCCTGTTTCTCACAAACGGTGTCTTCATACTGTATTCTCAGGTGAGAGGGGAGAAGTAGCTCTTGGGGGGTTCTTTGATAAGGGTACTGATTTCCTTCATGAGGATGGCCCTCAGGACTTCAACAACCCTCAGAGCCCCGCTTTTAATATGACCACATTGAAGATTAGGTTTCAATACATGAATTTGGGGGGAATGCAAACATTCAGTCCATCCCAATTTTACTCAGTGAAGCATCTAGAGGGAAGAGAACAGCGTGTGGAGGAATAAGCCAAGGACATGGTGACACTTATGTTGTCAATGGAACAGGAGGTTTCTGGGAAGGTATGGTCAGGGTGGTATAGGAATAGCTAGAGGGGTTTAGTTTTGTGAATATTAAGAGAGAAGCAAGTTCCAAATAGTAAAGAGTGCTCCAGAGCACCAAATGCAACAGAGCAGTAAAAGGCTGACAGCATCCTTGTGGGTCAGCAGTGACCCTGGAGAAGTCCGGTGTCAGCGCCACAGAGGAGGGGCTCAGATGCAAAGGAGGGGAGCAAGCGGGAAGGATGCAGGTAGAGACACTTTGGCGAAGTGTCGATCTGTGAGAGTACCATGAGGAAACTGAGGGAAATGAGAGTATTTGCTTATTCTTTTTCATCTCTTTACATTTCAGATTAATATGAGGGTACAAACCATTAGGTTAAATGATTTACATGTGACAGGTAAAATTCAGAGTTGTGGTTGTGTTCCACACCCAGGAAGCGTGCCACGTATCCGTGCATTTGACCCATTGAGTGGAAAGCTACTGAGCCCCCTTTCCTCCTTCTCAAATTTAACTGAGATTTTCTCTCATGTAGGTCTGTGACTATTAGTCTCCTAGTTTCAAACTGGTATTGAGCACATATGATGCTTGTTTTTCCAATGTTGTGATATTTAGGAGAATGTCCTCTAAATCCATCCAGGCTGCTACAAAGGATGCAAAGCTTCCATCTTGGTTTGGGGATGAATACTATTCCCAGTCTGCATATGTCTCCGTGTAGAGTATTTGCTTACTGATTATAAAAAACGGGATTCACCTGAGCACATTCATAGCTGAGAGGAACAAAAAGATACATTTTATTCTTTTGCTTAATAAGATCAATGTTAACACGGACTAACAAAATCTGAGTTTTTTAAGAATTCATTTTAGACCATAATTCCTTCTCCACCAAATCTTTCATCTATATGCCTAGCAACCTTCAATTTGAACTAATTGTGCTTTTCCTGACAGTTTCAGCCAGCATATCTTCTGGCACCACTAATAAGCTATAAACGCAAGCAACATAATGGAGAAGGAAATAGGAGGGGGAGACGAGGCCCTGAAAAATTCAGATGGGATAATGACTTTCTGATGGGGTCCAGGCTGGCTGGGCAGATTTCGAGTAAAGCCAAGTTGGCTGTGTTCCTCTGAAACGTTTCCAAACTGCATTCTCAAATGCTAAACAAGGCAGAATTATAAAAAGTTATATTTTATGAAGTAGGGGCTTGGTCCAGTTTAAAGGATGTTATTTCCCGAAGAGAGGTCATGGTATCTGTCATTGGTGGCATAAAAGCCATTACTTAATTCTCTTATTTCCCAGCAGAAGGTGACACCTAACAATTACTGTTTGGCTGCATACCTTTCAGTGTCAGTGTCATCCCTCCCATGTGAACACCCAAGAGTGGTGAAATAACCAAGAGCATTCTGACAACACTCCAGGGCGTGATGTACTGACCTTGGCTAGCCCAGCAGCTCTGCCTGGAAGTCCAGGCAGCACACTCCTCTTGATTCTCACTGTGAGGGTAACACCAGGGCAAAGCAGCAGACAAAGTAAAATTTATTCTTGCTGTGTTTCTCTTACTTCTGGTTGTTTCAGAAGTGTTGCATAATTATTTAAAAGTCAACTCCAAGGACTTCATGAATTTGGGACATAAGTCTTGAAGTAAAAAATAATAACTTTATTGGGTATGCTTTTATAAGCTCCCTGAAATTCTTTCAGGAAAACATGGAGATACAGAAGTCAATTCCTGACAAACTTAGTGACAAATAGGATTGAATTAGCAAACTGAAGAGACTATGTGAGGCTGGAGATGTCATATCTTCTTGAAAAATATAAGCAGTAGTGCTTAAATCTCTCCTTTGTCTTTTAAAGCTAGATCTGCCAATGATAAACCCCAGACAGATGGCTGAAGATGAATTTAGACCGAGTGAAGACCCACACTTAATGCACACCTGTGAGTAGTCACACACCCATTGCTAACCTCCATGTACTGCCCTCATCTCCCCAAACTTCTGTCCAGCTACAATGTGAAATTTCATCTTGCATCCTAGTACCCCTCATAGAATACTACTCAACTACTTTCAAACACCCTAATAAAGCTTGAAAGTAGCCATAATTTCTAGGAAATTGTGAATTCTGAGTAAACTAGGAAGATCTCTTTACTCAGAGCCCTTAGGTGAACAGAGAAACCCCCCAGGTTAACCTGCCAAAAAACACAAATTGCTTCTTGGTCTCTGGGGAATAATAGCTAAGATGGATGAAACATCTCTCTTGGGTCTCAGAGCCGCAGGTTTCATTGCTGACTATGGCAGCTGAGCTCCAAAATAGCTCTGAGAATTATTGGACGCTGGTAAGAGTTTTCAAATGCTCATTCCTAGGGATTCAAACAAGTTCACTGTTTCCAAGTTCTGGCAGGATGCTGCAGCCTCTGTTTAGTCTAAGCACTACTTTGTTAAACACCACAGGAAATAAAACACTAGTTTCACAATAAAACTATATTCATTTTTGTTCACAGCCCAAGAAAAACTAATCAATAAATAATAGCTAAAAAGAGATAATTAGATACAAAAGTGTAGTTGTTTATTGAAAAAATAAGCAGGAGCATTGGATGTCTCAGACCTCAATTACCTCCTTCCTAGAAACTTATAAAATATGTCCAAATAGCAAAAGATTTGAATATAAAATTTATGACACTTAAGCTTAAAGTTTAAATATGATCTAGAATATAAAAAACAAACTATCTTTTCCAGTACTAAGCTGGAAAATTTTTGGAAATTGGAAACTGTTTTTTCTGTGTTTCCAAAGCCTAATTGTACAATGATCGGTACATAATAGGCATTAAATTAAAACATTTTAAAATTGCAAATTGGATTTGAAATGTTCTTGCCTAAAATCAGAGAGAGAGCTAGGGGAAAAAAACATTATTCTGAGAAATTTTCTTCACAATAGTCCTTTCATAGAAATAGAGGAGGAAAAATTATCTTTGATTGACTGCCCGGAAAAGAAAACTTTACATTTAAAAACAAAATCTAAGTTTGGATTCCAGACATTTATTAAGGGCCTATAGTATGCTAAATGCATTGGTATAAGCATACCAATGTACCAATGCCTACAACCTACATATTATGGAAGTAATAGGCCATGTAACACAACACACATACACACACACACTCTCCCTCACTTTCTCTCTCACACACACACACAAACGTGCTACAAAATGTTATAGACTTGCCAGAACATCCTAATCAATTACCTGGCTCCATTCTAATGAATACCCTGTTCCTTTTCATCCAAGCTACAAGCACAAACTATTCCTCCCTGAGTTTATCATACCTTTCCCTACCCACAAAATTCTCATATCCAAAGAATAAAATGCCTTTGATCAAAAGACTGGATTAATATAGGAGAGTCTATATAATTGGCTGAATATAGTTTTTTATTTTATTTTTAAAAAGCACTCAAAGCAAATTCAATAACACATAGCAGAAAGAAAAACCTATCTTTGTTACACAATTGTTTCCAAAAATGTGAAATTTTACTGCGGTGCCAAGCCATACAGTGACTGAACAGAGAAGCCAGTAAAACATGACAGATCCTGTGGGATTAGGTAACAGTGAAAGCCTGAAGGCCTTGTTAGGCATGTGCCTAAGGCCTCTGGCCATCAATCGCCTATTCCTGTTATTAAAGACCAACACAGACACTCACAACATTAAAGGAAGTCTTTTAATTTCTTTAAAGAGCTTATTTTTTATTTGAAACATACTACATAATTCCACATTGAAAAGTCGAAGGAGCTGCAAGAATAAAAACCAAGACCTTCAGTGGCTCTCCTCAACACTTCAATTGTGTCACATGTGTATAAAGCAATTTTTAATACAAGAAAGTCTGTGGGCACCTTAAAGAAACAGGATGTCTGCAACAGTCTTGTAACTGTCCATTTACTACTTAAAGACTTACACAAAAACTTCACTATGTCTGTGTCAAGTAGAATAAAATCTGCATGCCATTAATGATATTATATAAGGGATTATGAAAGTACTCAGTCTCATGTGAACGGCAGCATCCTGAGACTAGGGTGGGCTCACAGGCTGCTGGACTGTGTTGCCTCAGGGGGGTTAAAAGGTTCTCCTGCTCCGTTTGGTAAGAGTTTAGCAGAGCACTTGTGGAACCTGCACATGGACAGATTTTCAAGTAGCAGGTTAATTATTGGGGATTCCAAATTAGCAATGGAACCACAGCAACTACACAGATTCCTGAAAAGTCAGGATGTTTTTACTGATGGGAGCTCCTTTACGAACACATTCTCCTACCCAAAGCCTTGATTCAGTCTCTTCTGAGGTACCTATGTGAATGCACAGTTTATGGGCGTGATGACTTAATGGATTTGGTGAAACCTCATTTGGGAGGATCTCATTTGCAATACATGTGACCTGATGGGGAACCCAACATGTTTGGGTTTGCCAACCCTTTTGATCATTGGCAAATTAATTTCACGCAGAAATTAATTTGTATTAGTAGATCCCTTTTTAGGTATCCAAATAGAGTATCTGAAGTCACCAGAATCCTTCTGAGATGGGCTCCAGTCAAGAGCTGCTGGCTTGGAACAGGGCCTTTGCTGAGTTCCTGTGTGCTTACACCTGCATGGAGAGAGAACTGGCCTTGGAGGATGACAGAAGAACAGGCATCTGCAGTCCAGGGAAAGAAGCCAAGCAGATGGACAGTGGCATGTTGGCGATGGACACCACGGGAAGGCAACTATTGAGACAGCTCAGCAACTGCTCCTCCTACAGTGGGGATGTCAGCGGGGTCTGGAACAATGACCCCACTGTCAACAGCATGCAGGAGCACACCTAGTCCACCTGAGCATCTACAGAGTCCTGAGCATTTTGCAAGGTGTCACCATGTTTGACTTCTCCTCGGTGGGAAAAACTTAGGGGAAACTTGGCTTCTCATCGTCTGTCCCTGGATCTGCTGCACAATGTCTTGTGGTCACCCATGAGTTTCTTCTCATGGATCCCCCGTGGGAACCTGGTGAACCATTTCTCTGAGGAGCCGGAAATGGTGGACTCAATGTTCCCGCAGATGATCCATCATTGAGATGTGGATAGGCTCCTTTCCCCCATACAGAGTGATAATAGAACCTCCATTTACCAGAGGTTACCCCACAACTAAGCAAAACCTTGCATCTAGAGTGGAAATTGCATGCATCCTGGAACTGATGCAGAAAACCTGGTGGAAGGGGGTTCAGGTGTTGCCATTTGACTCCCTCTGGATAAGTGTAGCCCCTAAGAAATAATTTGTGGGAGACCCTTCCTAGAAGCCCAAGGATAATATAATCATAAATGAAGGAACAGAGTAAAGCAATATAGTAATGATAATCACTGTGCATGAGGCTGCCTCTTTCAGGTCCCTGCCCCTACTGGAAGCAGAGAAGTGGAAGGGACCTTAGGTAGTGCTCCTCGGAACTCACAAATTTAAAAAATTTGTTGAAATTTTTGAGGGTAAAAACCTTAGGTTAATCGTACTAAACTAAAGAGGTGTCCCAAGGAAGAAGAGGACCCAAGTTCCAGTGAATGGTCCAGTCTTCATGTGATCTAAAGTATCTATTTGAAAAAAATAAAGTGTTTTGTTTAAGAAGATAGAAAATGAAAATGCTGATTTCACCAGTCTTTCTTGGGTTATTTGTTCTATCTATAGGATGGAGAGAAATTGTCTTAATAAAGATTTCCCAGGCTATCACCTCTTCTGCTGATCTGTCTCACTGCTGAGTTTGTCATTCTAAACCTTGTTCAGTGCAAATATTTCTGTATGTGTTTTCTAAATCTGCAGGCGAAAAGCTCTCAAATCTTCTACAGGGCTCGATTAATAGCTGACTAATAGCTATGTACTCAGAAGTTCCAGGTTTCTTTTGAACCCAGCCCTGTATCAGACTTTGTGTGCAAGATGAGAGTAAGGACCCACAGTCACTCACACTGGTGTCTTAGGTACCAAGGGAAAGTTTCTCTTATCAGGCATCCTCCTGCATTTTGCCTCAGGACTGTAGTCATTACCCCTCTTCACCTGGTAATCTGTTGCATTCTTTACTTTTATAAATTTACTACCAAAGCTTCGGAATAGTACAAGAAAGTATAAACCTTCCATCTAAAACATCACCCCAGTTTATCAGGAAGTGCCTTGATGATTATGTTGTCCTTTCTCCCATAGATACGGAAAGGTAAAATTGACAATGGGAATAGGTAACAGAGGATATATCCTGGTGAAATGTCTCATGAGATGTCTCTTTAACCTCATACACACTCTTTTTGGGAATTAAAGCCTGGACTCTTGACCAAGGCCAGTAATGGCGGGGGGGGGGGGGCAGCGAAGTGTTCTTTGTTTTTTTGTGCCACTGGTGATGAACAGAAGTCACGGGATCATTTTTGCCCAGAGCTGGGGTCAATCAGGACTATTGACTGTAGTTAAATTTCAATAGCCTGAAGCTGAAACTCCTCTCTCTAAAAGCTCCATATTTCTGTTTATAGTTAAAACATTGGTACTTTAAGGCAGGAATCCGTCATCCTCCTCATCTGCTGGTGAATTAATAAACTTCTCTTTTCTTTTCCTCAAGCTGATTTTCCTTGTTCTTTTTTCAGCCACTGGGACAGATACCAAACTTTCAGGAACAAATGTACATCCTCCACGTATTAGCTTAGGGTCTGATGCATAGTTCCTGTCTCCACGAATGTCTGAGATTAAACCATAACTCGGCTCCCATGGGCATAGTTTCTCTGGACCTGTTGAGGCCATCTACTCTAGGTCAGTTGTACACATTTGGCTCAGAATAAACCTTCTTAAATTCTTTTACACAGTTTGAGTATTTCTTCCATTAACATCTGAAAGACAACCTAGTTGTTTCAAACACATAGAAAGATACTTTATGATGAGGCTTGCAAACCACTGACTGAAGGGAAGCTTTAGACTACAGATAATAACACTTTGACTTTTGCCTTCCCATAAAATTATTTAAGGTCATTAGTCCTTAATTATCTCATCCCCTATACAGAAATGTTTATATCCTCTCCTTCTGCTATACAACTTCCAGATCAATTAAAGAACCAAATGAAAGATGTGAGGATACATCTTTTACAGACATAAAACCTGTCACCCACTTCTAAGAGGACCTCTTCCTCCTTCTAGGTGGGCCTATATTCCTTGAAAACATCAAGATACTGAAGTCAATGTGGAAGCACCTTCATCCCTGCCTCTCCCATTAAGCTATGACTCATTCTCCATGGATAGTATAGTAGTTTCCTCTGGAAGTTCAATATCCCATGCAGATTATTCCCTTAGGTAGCAGATCCAATCTCTTAGACAACACGAACATATCAATAGTATAATTATAACATTCTTTGTGTGAACCAAAAGATGCAGCAAAGCATTAGACATGAAGTCTGCTACAATTAGCTATGATTGTGAGAGTAAAACTGAATTGGAATATCATTTCCATGTAACTCCAAGCTTTTTGTGGGTGGTGGGTGGGGAGAGAGAAGGAAGAAAGTTGACTGTGCGGAGAAAGATAACAAGGTTCTCACTTGTGATAGCCTTTGGAAAAGGAAAGTTTTCCTGCAATCATCACCCTTAAATAGATAGCTCTGGCTGGGTTCAAACTTTGACAACTCCCTCTCCATGCCTTTATCAGCTCTGTGGCTCTGTCCTTGCCTTGATTTCCTCTTCTTGAAGGGAGAATTGTAACAGCAGCACCCAACCTCAGAGTTGTTGCCGTGAGAAACAAGAGAATTAAAAACTCAATAGCACATTAACTATTAGCAGTACTAAAGGCAGAAATGAAGGGAACTTCATTTTATGTATATAATGGTCTGTTAGTAATTGCCGAACTGAGAGGGGCAAGTTTGAAGTGTAGAAGTATGTATTTACAAGCTCACATGGAGTAAGACTGGGGAGGGGGAGTACAAAAGAGACTTTTAAAGAATGGCAAACTAAGAGTCTTTCATCTTTCTTCAATTATTGTTGTATGGAAATCAAAGTCTTAAATCAAAGAAACTTCCTTCATATCAGAAATTTGGTTTCATATACAGAGCTTCTAAGTGGAGGGTGACAGCTGATAAAAGAGTTTGGGGGATATCATTTGTTAAAGTAATGAAGAACCTTAAAAATGATGAGCAGCTCTTAGGAATTGGGGGGGGCTGAAAATATGCATAGATGTAACCTTAATTTACCTAAGACGTACAAGGTCCCTTGCAGGACAGTCCAGAGACAGCCAGACTCTGCTTTCAGGGGCTGCCACCTGGATGATTAGCTTTCTAATCAGTTCAGAGCCTCTTAAAGGAACATCCTGTGTAATTTCAATTTAAGCCAGTGCCATTGACTTATGTTGGAAGAAGCTTTCTCAGAGTCCACACGAAGGGATGTTCCTTTAAGACTCTCCGAACTGATTAGAAAGCTAATCATGCAGGAGGCAGAGCCTGGCTGTCTCTGGAATGTCCTGAAAGGGACCTTGAGAGCGGAGAAACAAGATAAGTTGATGTGCATCTTAGTTAAAGATTGCACCTGTTTTTTACAAATGAACGGCTGAATAAGTTTTTATTCTTTGTATGGTTTCTTTGTACTCTTATCGTATAGACTGTTTGCTGCCAGCTGGCTTCTTATTATTAAGTGTACATGCAGAACGTGGTGTTGTTAAGAGTATAAGCTTGCAAGAAATAAAGTTAGGTTGCTGCATGCCTGAGCGAGCTGTAGCCCTCTGCTCCTCTGTACATTCTGACTGCTGATGTTATCTCTGCGGCTCCAGCCTGAACTATTTCCAGCAACACATAGAAATGGATATAGGATAATTTTATTTTTGTGTTTTTCAATGCATGGAAAATTGCATGCCCCGTACTACTTCACAAACATTGGTTTGGCAACTGGTGACCTGGAAGGCAGAGAGGAAAGTTCAGTGTGGACCAAGTCTGGCTGATCAAAAGCAAGGCCCTGACATTCTAAGGAGAAGAATCCCTCAAGCCGGTGGGACAAAGCTGAAAGACAAGGCCAAGGCCCTGAAAACTGTTAAAGATGAGAGGCAGGCTCCTCATGGTAGTGACTTCTGCTGTTTCCCAGGACATGCCACCTGCTTTCTGATGGTTTGCTCTGCTCCAGTCACACCAAAGGTGCTAAGGCGGAGGGCTCTGCCCAGGGATCCACACCAGCCAGGTCTGATGAGCATCCGGTGAGACTGCTGTGGGCGTGTGGCACCTCCCGGGAGTGGCCAGGCTGAAGTGGGAGGGTTTCAACCTTGTGCGTGGGACGAGAACCCCAGACAGGCCTCTCAGAAACCTTGATCTTTTTTAGTTTTTTACTTGGCTCCAAACACTGTGAAGAGGGGTCACCCTCATTTGGGGCAGCAGAGAGAAGGGTTTGGTTCCTGAGGAGCTGAGATGCTGTAGCTGGGGGGGAAGCCCAGTGAGCTGTAGGCAAGAGGCGCATACTGTCTCCCAGGAGGGATGGATGAGCTTTCTCTGCCTCGCACATGTCAGAGACTGCAGGTGCCTTGGCAGATGGCATTTTGATGCAGTGTAGGAAATCAGGTAGGAAGTCTAACGTTCAGAAGTGGTGGCAAATGGTTCATCAAAATACTCTAGATATCAAAGTCTGGATGGGATCTTTATCTAGAGCACATAATTGGAAATGAATTAACAGTAATTAACAGGAAATGTTTCTGAAAAGATTATGATGTTATAACATTGCCCCGTGGAGAGTATTGTTAAATCAAAGTACACAGAAAGTAAGGGTTGCCCTGCATTTATTCATAGGCACAGGGCCCCAGTGACGGTGATTTCATATGCTCTGTCCCTTTCCAAGTGCTTTATTGACTGAGAACAACAAAAGGCTTACGTAAATGAGAATCATGCTGTTCTCCAGATGTGCGCATGCCCACAAGTGTGGTTGTAGAAGCACAGCCACGCGAGAGTTGAAGGCCCACTGCTCTCATCTTCACTGGTTTCCAGATTGGAAGAAGACACGGTGAAGCACCAGGGTTGAGGGAGGGAGGAGATAATTTACTGGTCATTGAGGACCACAAATTAATCTGTACCTTTTTTAGGGATTTGGGGTGGGGGTTGGTTATCTTTAATCTTTTGCATCTTTGTACTTCCTTTCACTGGCTCAATACCCTCGCCTGGTATTGCACATCTATGCTGAGAAGACAGTGTGAGCAGGTACTGTATCAAATTAAAGATCTGCTGGCTTGAACAGACGTCTAATCCACTTCCCCACTGTCCTCTGAAGGAGGATGCTGGAACCAGAATCCCTGTGGGACACACAGCACTATCCTTCATCATCCAGCCCAGTGGGACTGGAAACAACCATGCAAACAAAATAGGGAACAAAACAATTTAGGGAGTAGAATTGCCCTACTTAAATGTAAACAAAGAGGGATTTGGGTCTTCTTTCCTTCCTGCCTGCCTGCCTTTCTGCCTACCTACCTGCCTGCCTGCCTGCCTGCCTCCCTTCCTTCCTTCCTTCCTTCCTTCCTTCCTCCCTTCTTTCTTCTTTCCTCCCTCCCTCGCCCCTCCCTTTCTTTCTTTTCTCTTTCTGTAATTGCAGTACTCTTTCGATTCACTTTGCCAGTGGGGATTTGGTTCCTCACCCTGCAAACTGCTTGGTAAAAATCTAGAAGTCAGGAAGTCAAGTATGTTGCTACAATGACACTAAAACCAACCTAACTGGCTGTTGGACTAAAAGAGTACTTTCTTATGAAAAATAAAATTAATGCCTACCACTTTTGTATCTGAGCCCCCAAACAAGTTTGCTTTACTGTCCCCCTGCCAACTGAGAGAGAGAGCTGATCTTAACATTCTTGTGCAGAGTCATTGTCTATGTTGTGCTCCGGGAATAGTTATAACACAGCACTGGGGTGAAGGAGGTGGTGAAAGATGAGGGAACAAAGGTTCATTACTGCTATCCATTCAGCCCCTGCTTACCAGCTGAAGGTCAGGAGAGTGCAGAGAGGCAAAACTCATTCCCACCAGGGGAAGGACAGAGGCGGTTGAAAGTGGTACCTCATAGCAGAGGTGTATATGTTGGCTGAGGAACACATACTCTGCTGTATGGTGGAGATTGCTCAATTTGTTTATGGTAACTAATTTATGCTGCTGTTCTTTGTTCTTTAGTGAAGGTAGATGATCCAGTAGAGCAAATCTCTGTTTATTATGAGCTCGTCTGCTCCTGCAGTCTGTGCCACACCTGTAATTATAATTATGGCCCACTGCTTGGGATGCTGTAATCCTTTCTAGCGAAACTAATTATGAGTTCACAAACTGAGTTACTTAGCAAAGAGAGAATGCCTCAGTTGATGGAATCAGCTTCATTAGTCTCTTTCCCTGGTTATTCAATTTTCAGTTAACCTTCCAGTAAGGTGTAAATGGTTAATATTTTTCAGTAGTCTAGAAGCATCCTCACACTTTCAAGGGAACTGTGACATAAGTAAACTGTAACTGGGACACTCTGGGTAAGCATGATGAATTGAGCATTTCTGAAAAAGACAGTTGATCCCAAGAGATCAAAGAATTGGTAAGTCACACCTCAAAGACAAAGGAAAGAGAATCCATATAGCATGACTGGAAGTAAATTCCTAAGAGGTAAGTCTTGGTAAATTATTACATGTTGACTGTTTTTATCACGACTTTTTTCTGAGGTGGGCATATGTTTCAACACTAACACTAACTTCGTGTTGCTAAAATAATTCAGCAGTATGAGTAGTCCACCATTAAGAGGGAATAGTGCGATGATTTCACAAATTCCCAGTCCTTCAGATGAAAAAATTAACACAGCCTTTTTTGTTTCAATTTTAGTGAGACTTAGGGACAGGCATGTAGAGCTTGTACTAAAGTAACAGAGTTCCTTTTTCTTTTTTTCTAAAGAGGCATTGTTTCTCTTTGATATAATGTTCTTTCTTAGGTAGTTGATAAGAAAAGGAATTTGCGATTACTGGGTTTGTACACCGTTTGCAGTTATAACCTCTTTTTTCCCAGTCTCAAAATAGGAGGAGTGGGTTTTCTAATCCACTTAAAGCAGATAAGACTCCACCCACAACAAGGTTTCATTTCTAAATTCTGAGCCCAAATTTTACAGTCTTGAATTGGTCTATTGTATTTCAGTTAGACAAAGGATTTAGTCAACTGTAGTGGCATTTCAGCTTTTAATCCTGTTGTGAATTATGGGATGTACCATGAGATTTTTCTCTGGCATATCAAATAAAATTCAACTTGGAAAATAGAAGAAACAAAATTGAAACAAATAAGAATGATCTAGGACTACAATAATTAATTCCACTTATTAATAGACCTATATTCATTTTATGAAAAAGTCTTTAGAAACAACGTGTTTGACAAAATTGTAGACCCTTGAAAGCAAAATTGGCTTTTAGGGGAGGCCTAAATGTCCCTAAGGAAGAATCCCAGAATTTTACGATTAGCACTCAATAGCACTCCAAACAGTGGTTTCTCAGAGTGTAGTCCTAGACACGAAGCTTCAGCATCACTTGAGAACTTGATAGAAAGGCACATCTCAGGCTACACTTGAGACTTATTGATTCAAAAACTCTGGGGCTGGAGCCTTGCAATTTGTGTTTTCACAAGCCCTTTAGATGATTCTGTTGCCCACTGAAGTTGGGAACCAGTGGCTTAGATCAGTGCCACACTCTCCTTTGTAAGCTATCTGTCTTCAGGTTTCATGCATAAATTATTCTCCATGCTGTCTCCAGAATGTCTTTTAAAATACTGATTTAATTACGCCATCACCCCCATCCTTAAAACTCTTTTGAAGGTCCCCATTGCTGTTGGGTCAGAATATTCATGGTAACCCAGACTCATCATCCACTGGTTCCTGATTAACTCTGCACCCAGCCCCCATGCATGCACAGGTGCGTACAGTCACAACTTGCACCTCCACCAAGCTCTGGTGCAGTGGTTCTCAACCTTTGTCTCAACTGTATTAAAGGGCCGCAGCATCAGGAAGGTTGAGAACCGCTGCTCTAGTGACTTATTCTGAGCTCCTTGAAGTTCTGCAGATGTGCTCCCCTCTCCCTCTCATCCAGAGGCTCTGTTCATTGTTCCTCCCTTCTGAAAGGCCCTGTCCTCTTCCTTCCCACCCGCTTCTTCTCACCTCTCTTCATCTGCATAACTAGTTTTCCTCCTTCCAGGATGTGGTCCATTCTCACTCCTCTGCTTCAGGAAGATTTGTCCGAACGCCTCCACTCCCACCTAGGCCAGGTTCCTTTTCTAGGTGTTGCCACAGAACTTTTTGTATATTTCCCTTCTTTCACTCACCACTCAGAATTACAATTTCTTACTTGTCTATTTTCCCTCTACTAAACCATATGTTTCTAGATGGGAGTAACTTCATGTCTTATGTGGTCTTGATATCCCAACATCTAGCATAGGACTTGGTTTATAATACGCAACTAGTAAGTCCATGTTGAAAAAAATGAATGAATGAGTCCCTTGGTAGCATAATTTATAACAACTTACCAACCTGATTCTGACTTTGTGATGAGGTCTCCTGGGAAAGGTGAATACCCTGTACAAGGACAGAGTGACTAGAGTGACATTCCACTTTGTTATCACCTCCCCACTCTGTTAGCATATGTGGCCCACGTATTGGCTGCATGGTACAGGATTCCTCAGATCTGGGCTAGATGCCAGCTGTGCTGTTAGTCTGAAGAAGCTAGTAGGTGGTTAAATCAGGCTCCTGAAATGAAAAGGTCACTTCACACATTTGGGTGATAATGTGGACTCTGGTCTCAGATGGATGGTTAAAGTCTTGCCCCCCCCCATGCATACTGTGACATGTCAGCCTCAGTTCCTTCTAGAAAATACAGATCAAAGAGTCTCTTAGTTCACAGCACTGGTGTGAGGACTAAAGAAAGGTGATCCAGCAAAAGCAATTAACACAATGGAAAATAAAAAGTGATGACAAACATGAGCAAAAATAAAGCCTAATGAGATATTGAGTAATGCAGCGACCAGCTGCAGCAGGGGCCAGTCACACACAAAAGTCAGAAATGCACATTAATGTCGCCCCCTCCCATCGATGTACTCAGGTTGAATTCAAGTAAATTTAAAACACTGAACAGACTTTTTAGTGTACAGCTGCTATGAACAGATTCAAATGTGAGAGAAGATGGCAGGCATTTCCAATTATGATGCAAATGTTTCCTGTTTGTTTAATCTGTGGTGAGTTCCTACTATTACTCTGCACCCTTTGGAATGATCTAAGCAAGAAACTTCCCTTGAATTCAATGACGGTACTCCACCCAGCCAGACTTCATGAAGCAGAGTGATAAAGAGGAAGTCCTACAAAGAAGAGCCGAGTGGAATTTTCAGTTGTCCTTAGATTATTACGTTAGGCATGTTATAAAAAGGAGGCATTCAGTGAACTAACCCTGTATATGTGGTGTTCAGTTGGCCCTTTTATAAGGAGGCCTTTGCTAAAGATGACATTCTTCTTTCTTTATTCTTCAGTGACTTCTTAAAGATAGTTTGTACTCTGCTCAGAAAGGGTCAGGAAATCTAGCTTTTATAAGGTATTAATGTGTCAATGGAAACATTAATATGTCAAATTAAGAAGAATCCAAAATTCTTTCACATAATGAACAGATGGCCAATTTGATTACAAAACTGTCAAACATTTGTTGACTATATCTTCATTTTGATGCTATTGTTAGGGCTTCAGTGAAAATCAGATGTATACTCTTTATCAAGTTTACATTTTAAGATAGAAAAATCTGGCTCCAACTCTTTCTAGCTGGGAGATGTTACTTCACCCGTCTAAGCCTCAGTTACCTCACCTTTACATCGTACTTCAGGATTGTGAATTGAGTGGGGTAGTCTTTGTGAGGAGGGAAGCATAGTACCTGGCTCACAGGGCCTAGTAATCCTTAGCTATTGGGACCCAAAGCCAGTGAACCCAACCTGTCATGGGAGGATGTTCTGAGAAAGGCCTGATTGTTCCCATCCCCCTGTATGGCCCTTATGTAGTGGAGAAAACGTGAATATACACATGCACGAATCCTCAGCTGCCATTATGAAAACTCCAGTGGAAGCACAGAGAAAGAGGGTGCTGTGATGTTTAACTGGCTGTGGTTCTTTTTATCCAGAAAGTTCCTTAACATTCTACAGACAACTTCAGGGAGATGGAGCAGCAACTAATACTCTCTGAAACACACTCTGCCCTTGAGAGAAGAATGACTCCAACTGTTTGTGCTTTTTCTCTTTGACGGCCCTTAAGAGCACCCTGGTCCCACATCTCATTTTCCTTAGTTTGACTTCCTGCCTCTTTCTTTCTCTGCTGGCCACACTCTCTCCATATCTGGGTTCTTCTTCTCCCACCCAGTGTTGCAAGTTCCCCCTTCCTCTCTCCTTTGTATGTTGGACATCCTATTTCCTTATCACACGGTGAGCACCCCCTCCTAAGTGACTATGCCTTAAAATCTTAGAAGAAAGATGAGTTATATATATTGTGTTTTGAATACAATGAGCCAATTTGGCCAATGAAACTATCATCTGTGCAGTGCTCTGAGTTGATGCAGAGCTGGAGAGGAGCTGCCGAGGGGGCACCCCATCTCTTGGTAGAATAGGGGGCTCTCAGAAGCCTGTGTAGGACAGACATAGGAACTTCAAGCTGAGATGGTTGAAGTTTCTGAAATAATAAGGGATAACAACAGATTGAAAATAGACTTGTTCACTTGAAAATAGACATATTCATTCTATCCTGAATATGGGGATTTGAAAATTAATGAGTCTTCCTTGGATCCTAAAGGGGATAGTCTTAATAAAACTAAAAGAGGCATGACGTTGTAAACTTATGCAAAAAATCCCCCTGCAGGCTTTTACAGACTGGAAATGAAAATCATTTAAGAATGGATTGGATATGCTGTGACTTGTGGATCCTATTAAGTTAACCTTCTTTGACAGATGCCCAGGATATTCTCAGGGTCAAGTTAGAAATTACCTTTCCTTCAGAGCTGCAGTATTAACTGTGGGAATACGGGGAGCCCTAAATTTTTCATTTCATGCTATCTCTTTGGAAATTTAAACATCGTGAGTCCAAAGTTCAACAGATTAAAATGTTCCTTCACATGGAAGGGCGGAAGGAAGGATGGAGAATAAACGCTGAGGTACGGGGTCTTGCCTGGTGTCATCACTGCTCTGGAAAAGCCACTCCATCTGCCTCGTCATGTTTCACTTTCTACCTCGGGAAGCCGTGACTGATGTGTCATTGGGCCACATTCTATCAAGAAATGTCTTCACTCTGTAATGTAGAGACAACTGCTGACTGACAGTGCTCAGCAATATGAAAAACCCTGGTCTGCCAGGAATCACCAGGGACAGCAGTTCATGGTTGGCATACCCACCTGTGACTGTATCTCCACGTGTAGTCTGTGAATTTTTTATCTTATACACACGTACATTCAGACACCGTCCAGAGGAGGATCACACAGTGTCTTGTTTTATTTATTTATTTATTTTTTAAAAAACAGGGTCTTGTCCTGTTACCCAGGCAGGAATATAGTAGTGTAATCATAGCTCACTGTAACCTTGAACTCTTGCTTCAGCCTCCTGAGTACTTAGGAGTACAAGTTTGGGCCACCACACGGGGTTAATTTTCAAGGTTTTTTTTGGTAGATCTTCGGGTATTTCTATATTGCCCAGGCTGGTCTCAAAGCTTGTATTTTTTAATCATAACTTTTTAAATAAGCTCTTCTTATATAGGCTTAAAGAAAAACATGTGGGTTGGTATTTGGAAAGTTAGGTAAAGCCCTGAATTTTTGCTTATATTTTCTTCCCATGGCCACTTAAACTAGAGAAATATATCCATGAACACACAGAAGGGCAAAGTGAGGCTCAGATTACAATAACTGGTTACTATTTTACATGACACGTGTATTAGACTTCAGAAATTTCCATGCCTCAACTGTAATTTCCCCCCTTAAAGGTATTGCATTTGACATGTATTATTTTAACCACAAATGTGTTATTTGGGTTTCTGGTTTTTCTCCCAAGAATAAGTTTATGGGGCTTGGCAGGAAGAGGTGAAGGGGGGTTTATTTTTTAGCATAGAACAAACGAGCAAAAAAAAAAGCAAAACAAAATAACTCCTTTGTAAAAGATAAAATGTTGCTATGGTAAAGAACTTCAGGCTTCATTGTATTCTTTCTTTGAGACAGCCTAACTCTGTTACCCATGCTGCAGGGGCGTGGTGTCATAGCTCACAGCAACTTCAAACTCTTGGGCTCTTGGACTCAAGGGATCCTCTTATCTCAGCCTGCTAAGTAGCTGAAAATACAGGTGCCCACCATGACACTGGCTAGTTTTTCTATTTATCCTTACTAGAGTGGGGTCTCAGTCTTTCTCAGGCTGGTCTGTAACTCCTGAGCTCAAGCAATCTACCTACCTTCGCCTTCCCAGAGTGGTAGGATTACAGGCATGAGCCATCAAGCCTGGACCTAAGCTTTATTATATTTATTTAGTGACTTCCCCTCCCCGCAAATGTTCTGACTATGTTTATTTGAAATAAATAAAATTGTGAGTTAAGTAACATATTCTTTATCTTTTTAAAGTCATAGAATTAGATGTGCTTTCTTTTCTCCTTGCAGGGATTTAATGGAGACTACTATAAAAATACCTCTGTGTAAAAACTTTAAGAAAATTGCAGAATGTAACAGAAAAAAAATCAAGATTTGTGACTTGTGCCCAGAAAAAGAATTGTTCCGCCCTCTCAGGAAAAAGCAGTTCCTTCAACTGAAACATGAGCCGTGCCATGGTCAGCAGATTAGGGCTCTATCTGGCAAGATAACGGCTCTGTGTGGCAACACCCCATTCCTGCTTCCTCAGAGTTCCTGCTGGGAGGCCTATGCAACAGTGTAAACCCACCCAGAAACATGTTAAGGCTTTGGAAAGTTCTATCAGTTGGGTTGATGGGGTATTACATTAAATTCAGTGTTTGAATTCAGGGTCATTGTGTACAGCACACCTGTGCCTATGGCTTGCAAATTTGATCAATATTTTTGAGTAAAAGGAGAGAGAGAGGGAAAGATAGTGTTTTCAGGATAGCTGTGCTTTTGGTTGGGTTTCCAAAAGTTGGATCAGAGCCGAAATTCTGAACTTGGATTTTTTTTTTCCAGATGCTTTGGGCAATGGAACTAACAAAAGTCATCTTCAGAAAAACATGATGGTAAAGAGGTTTGTCAGCATTCGCATAATTATTCACCATAAAGCAAAGTAAGGAGCTCATAGAGCTTCCCCTCAAAGTTGGGGGAACTGGAAGCCATTTCAACAACAACACAAAGAAGCCAATGTTAGCACCTGGTCTGAGTCCCATCATCCAGGCTGTTGATCGTTTCAAGTTATTCTGATTATGAGGCTGATTTTAATTGCTTTCATTATTTTCTGGGTTTCCGTCCCAGAAACTGGGTCCTCTCCTGTTTCTAGATACATCTAGGGTTCTGGTCTGTGGGTGCCATTTTTCTGTTTCTAGATCACCTTTTCAGGGCTAGTGATGCTCTGACTGTAAGTTTCTAAACACTGGGAGAACTAAATCTTGCCTCATCTGTTTCACATATTTTTTCCTGGTTTCCAAGCTGCTAGCTACTGGTTCCAATAAATTATACACAAAACTGAAACTGAGCTAAACCAAAACAAACAAAAATAAGAACAAAAGCAAATTCTATGTATTGATATGTGTTAATTATTAATAGGTTTGGTATAAGAGGGCTCATCCTGATTCTCTCTCATTTCTACCAAGATTTTGTACTGGGATTCTTTTATGGGAAGCCTTTGGGAACTATATCTTACTCCAAAGAAATGTCTCAGGCTCGGTGCCTGTAGCTCAGCAGCTAGAGCGCGCCAACCTCATACACCAGAGCTGGTGGGTTTGAGTCCAGCCCCAGCCTGCCAAACAACAATGACAACTGCAACCAAAAAAATAACCAAGTGTTGTGGCAGGTGCCTATAGTCCCGGCTACTTGGGAGGCTAAGGCAAAAGAATTCCTCAAGTCCAAGATTTTCAGGCTGCTGTGAGCTATGATGCCATGGCACTCTACCCAGAACGACAGCTTAAGACTCTGTCTCAAAAAAAAAAAAAAAAAGTCTCCAAGGATAGGAATTTTAAGTCCTTGAGGGGAGCATTTTGGAGCAGGTGGATTTTGTGTCATAATGCATGTGTAAGCATTTAGGTAGCGCCCTATCCTCCCTCAGTTAAAATCAACATCTGGTATACAAAAGCAAAGTGAACCATGGGAAAAATCTCTGAAAAGGTGTTTGATAAAGAGAATCATGATCAGTTTTTCAGAGGTACTAGAAGGTACCCCTGAAGTGTCATAGAATTGTCATTCCCTATTCATTTTTTAAAGATAGCCTCATCTGCAAGTTTTGTGCCCACCTTATGCTTGCAGAGTTGCGTAAGAAGCAAATCCGTGCCCCTACACCCAAAGCAGCTGCCACTCCTTTCAGAGATGTTTCATTCCTGTCATACCAATAGGTACATTCGAAACTTAGTGGTCGGCTAAGATTGAGAACAGTTAGTTCTCAGATAATTTTATCTGCTGTAACACATCATTAAATAGAATGATTCAGTCCTTTATTTTTGCTTTCGTATCAATTCCTTCTTAACCCCCACCCCCGAGGAGAAATAAGGCGATGTGTCTCATAGCACTACTGAACTTAAGAACATCATTTCTGAGATTCTCTTTATAATCCATGAAGCATGGTCTTCAAGAATTCTCCACCCACGTACAGTAGAAATTCTCTGAAGAAATGAGTCTTGACCCTGTATGGTTTCTTACAATGCTCCCATTGACAAGCTAAGACGGTAACCACCAAAGCAAATGTGGTGGTGATGTCATTTCTGACACAGTGCCACCAAATCACATGCTCAGCCAGGCAAAAGAAATGAAAGTTGCAACACTCTGGTGCAAGAAAACATTGCAACAGTGATAAGATCAGAGAAACCAGTTAGATGCCAGCTTCTGATCAGAAGAGACAAGAGAAAACTATGCAAACTACCCAGCAGCCTGCAAAGAGAAACAACGTGGCTGCTCTTATACAAGGCAGACTCGCCAGAGAGGGAAGCTGCAAGTTTTCCCATGAGACTTAGCAGAAGAAAGGAAGCTGTTACATTATATTCATCCTATAATGCCTATTATTTGAAGGTGAAATATTCTCCTCTTCATCAGCAATGAGGTATAAACCTGGACATACCCTGTGAAAGTTTCCCTAATTAAGGAGGAGGTCTTCCATTCTATATATGCTGTCTGAAGTAGGTTGCAGCGTCTGACAGGTACAGAGATTTCCAGAAGCATACTCATTTCATTTTTTTTTAAATTTCAGATTGATATGAGGGCATAAATGATTAGGTTACATTGTTTGCATTTGTTGGATAAAGTCCAAATTGTAGTTGAGCCCTTCACCCAGGACCTTATATTGTGCCCATTTGGTAAGAGCATGCCAATCTTCCCTCCTCCCCACCCTTGAATTTAACTGTGTTTTTCTCTTGCATGGATGTGTAGTTGTTCATCTACTCTTTTCATATCAGTATGGGGTACATTGAATATTTGTTCTCTATTCTTGTGATCACTTTACAAAGGAGAAGTTCTTCAACTCCATCCAAATAAATAAAAAAGCTGTGACATCTCCATCATTTTTACTTCTGAATAGTACTCCCTGGTATACATATACCATAGTTTATTAATCATTCATGGGTTCATGGCACTAGGGTTGATTCCACAGCTTGGCAATTATATACTGAGCTGTGATAAACATTCTAAAAGCACAGTGGTTTCTGAATACAAGAATGTCTTATTTCAACCCTTAAATTCCTGAGCATAGGGTGGGGCAGTCTATGGGAATTAGAACAAAAGATGACAGACCAATACTAAAAGTTAAAGGAGGTCCCAGTGAGACGAGCACTGCAGCTCCCAAGAACACAGAGTCCTCAGGACTCCAGGCTCGGGCATACCTCTTCTTAACTCTGCCGGGGGCAGCCATCACAGTGTGTATAACAAATCAGCATATTTTAACACTCATTGGTCTAACAGACATTAATTACATGGGCACATAGCACATCTTTGCCCTGAAGATGCTAATGTATAGCTGGGGAGCCATAAAAGTAGAAAGGCCAGGAAAGCATAAATTAGAGCAAGCGACCGAGAGAATGAACACTTCCCTTAGTAATGGCATCCTAAAAAAGAGGAAGCTCAACTGAGTGCTGAGTGATGAGTTTAGGTTAGTCAGGTGAGGGAGAAGGAGAGCGGAAGGGCATTTCAGGCAGAGGTGGAACCGTCTGAACAAAGATATAAAAGCAAAAGAGATGGGGCGATTTGGGAAAGTGAGAGACATGAAGCCGGGGCTGCAGACAGGAGCCAGCCCTGGCGCCTTCCTTTCCACACCCTGTCATTCCCGAACGTAGGGGCCTGACCTCGAAAGAACTGATGGTCTTAAAAAGCACACGTTCCTTCTGGGCGTGCACAGTGTTCTTCCTTAAATGTCAAAAGGAGCCAGAGTCCTAGATCTAATTGTGAATTTTCATCAAAATTTTATTTCTCTATAGTTCACTTATTTTTCAATAATTCACCTCCTAAGACCCCAAAACTTTAGTTTTGATTACGCCTGACTCTGTGAGCCGGTGTGATTGAGGTTGAGTTAGAAAGGGTATTTGTTCAGAAATATGCCACATCTCTACAATCTCTCCAATTATCTGTTATAAAACCTGAAATTGTCCTTAGAGATTGACTCTTTTTGTTCTTCTAAGAAGGAGTTAAATTACAGAGTGCCAAGCAAACCCTTTGGAAAATTCTGTGCAATACATACTAATGCTGACCATATATGTAACTTATGACCCAGTTATTCCACTTCTAGGTGCACACCTACATGTTCACTGAAAGAAATAAATATTCATAGCAGCACCATTTGTGATAGTCCCAAACTAGAAATATTCAATAACAGAATGGTTAAGTTAAATGTGGTGTATCCACACAAAGAAATACCGTAGAACAATGAGGAATGAACTATAACTGATTTGGATGAATCTTCAAATGTAGTTTTGAGCCAAAAAGAAGTCAGGTAATAATAGTATACACAAAGTGATTTCATTTTTGCAAGGTTCAAGAATAAGAAAAAGTAATGTGTGGTATTAGAAGTCAGGATACTGATTCCTCATCAGATGGGTAGTGGCTGGGACAGGGCCCAGGGCAGTTTCTGTGATGATGATTCTGCACTTTCTTTGTTTGCCTATGTTAAAAAAGTGAAAATGCTTAATTGGACTTACATATACAAGAAACCATTAGAAAATGCTTTCTTTTAAAAAATAGACCACTTATACCTTATATCATATATGCAAATTAACTCAAATGTATCCAATACCTAAATGTAAGAGCTAAAACTATGAAACGCTTAGAAGAAAATAGGGGAAAACAATGACATTGGATTTGGCAGTGATTTCTTGGATATCGAACCAAAAGCCTAGGCAACAAAAGAAAAACCCTAGCAACCCAATTGGAAAAATAGGCAAACAACTTAAATATTCCTGTCTCCAAATAAGATATACAAACGGCCAATGCACATATGAAAAGTTGGGGAAATTGGGACACTTGTGTATTACTGCTGAAAATGTAAAATAGTTCAGGTGCTATGGAAAAAGTATGGTGGTTCTTTAAAAAGTTGAACATAGCCCAGGCATGGTGGTTCATGCCTATAATCCCAGCACTCTGGGAGGCTGAGGCGGGTGGATTACCTAAGCTCAGGAGTTCGAGACCAGCCTGACTAAGAGCAAGACCCCTGTCGCTAAAAGCCAGAAGTGGTGGCAGACATCTGTACTCCCAGCTACTCAGGAGGCCAAGGCAAGAGAGTCACTTGAGCCAAGAGTTTGATGTTGCTATGAGCTGTGATGCCACAGCACTTTACCAAGGGTGACAAAGTGAGACTCTGTATCAAATAAATAAGTAAATGCAAAAATATTATTTTAAGCTGAACATGTGATTACTTATATTCTACTTCTATTTATAAATCCAAATGAATTGAAAGCAAGAATTTAAACAGGTACTTGAAGACCAATGTTCACAGCAGCATTATTTATAATAACCAGAAGATAAAAATAACCCACTGTCCATCCACTAGTGAAGGATAAATGGACGGTAGTATCTGCATACAATGGACTGGCATTCAGCCTTAAAAAGAATGAAATTTTCATACATGCCACAACTTGGATGAACTTTGAAAATATGCTAAGTGAAATAATACAGATGCCATAGGAAAAATACTATATTCCATTTACATGAGGAGCCTAGACTAGGCAAATTTAAGAAGCTATCAGGGGATGGAGCCTTATTTTTAATTATTACAGAGTTTCTGGAAGGGATAGTGGTGATGATCATACAACATTGTGAATGTACTTATTGTCACTGAATGGGTGGCACTTAAAATGCCACTCAAAATGGCTAAATTAAAAAAAAGGTCAAATTCATAAAATTTTATGGTATGCATATTTTACCTCCATAAAATTACCCCATTTAAAATAGAAATAGAAACAAAAATTATACAACACCTAAGAGTAAATATAAAGAAAGATGAAAAAATATAAAATCAGTTGAAAATCATTGGCTCAGCGCTGGTAGCACAGTGGTTAGGATGCCAGCCAAATGCACCAGGGCTGGTGGGTTTGAACCTGGCTCAGGCCTGCTAAACAACAATTACAACAGCACGAACAACAACAACAAAAATTGCTGGGCGTTGTGGCAGGCACCTGTAGCCCCAGCTACTTGGGAGACTGAGGCAAGAGAATCACTTAAGCCCACGAGTTTGAGGTTTCTGTGAGCTGTGATGCCACGGCATTCTACCAAGGGTGACATACTGAAACTCTGTCTCCAAAAAAAAAAAAAAAATAGAAGAAAGAAAAAAAAGAAAATCATTAAAGAAAAGGTAAATAAATATAAAGATACATTATATTCATGATAAAGAAGATTCACTTGTATTAATACATCAGTTATTCCCAAATTAATCTTCAGATTTAATGAAAATACAATTAAAATTCAAACAGGCCTTTTTATTGTTTTTTGTTTTGTTTTGTTTTTCCTGTGAAACTTGACAAGTTGATTCTGAAACTTACATGAGAGAGTAAATGGCCAAGAACAGTGAAAGTGCAACTGATGAAGACACCGGCTAGATGTTAGGGTGTGTTATGAGCCGTGGAAATGCAGACTATGGCATTTACACAAGGACAGCCATCAGGTCAGCAGCTGATAGGGAATCAATGGTGTGATGGTGATCAACAAAGCTCACTCCTGCCTTGCTGCCTTTGGGCCTCATCTCAAATGCCATCTTAGTAGTGAGGAGCCCTATAAAACAGCAATGTCTGCTCTCCCCACCACTGTGCACTGTCTCTATTCCCCTCTCCATTTTAGTTTCTCCATGGCAATTTGAAACCCTTTACTGTACTATATATTTTATTTGTATATCTTTTTTTCCTGTCTCCTCACTATAGTGTGGAGTAAACAAAGACAGATTTCCTCTTCTGTTGTTCACTAGAGTGTCCTCAGGGTATAGAACACTACCTGGTAAATAGTAAATATTTAATTTTTCTTTTTTTAGTACATGAATGTGACAGTTTAGAATGCTTGAAAAGAGAGCCACATGTACGAGGATTACCAATATATAACCAAGGTTGCATTACAAGTCACTGGGGAAAGGATGAATTATTCAATAAAGGCCTTTTTTTTCTTTACCTAGCTTCACTTATTTCTAAACTTGCCTAGCATTGAAATGCTGAATTCCTACAAATAAGATTCCCTTTAGTCTCTCACCTTATAGATTTGTTCCTTTATATCCAAAGGACAGAACGTTGCAGAACAAAGGGGGAGAATTAGTTATCCACATAGATTTTTTTTTGAAGATCCCTTCCTTACATCAAACTTAGAAATCAATTCCAAATAGATTAAAGACTTAAGAGGTAAGAATAAAAATTTTAGAGCTGAAAAAAAATTATTTCAAACTTCCAGATGTGGACAAATTTCTTTTTTTTTTTTAATTGAATGGTAACTATGTACATTAATGCACTTCTGGGGTACAGTGTGAGGTTTTCACATGCAATCTAAAATACTTTCATCAAACTGATCAACACAGCCTTCATGTCATTTTCTCAGTTATTGTTTTAAAACGTTCTGATTCTACTCTTGGAGAGTTTCACTTGTACCCCTGTAAGATAGACCTCAAAAATGATCCCTCCAATCCCCCTCCCTCCACCTATTCTCCCCCTCCCTTCTCCCTCCCCCCTCCCCAAATTCTTAAGCTATTTGGTTATAGCTTTCATATAAAAGGTATAAATTAGTTTCATAATAGGGGTGTGTACATTGGATACTTTTTCCTCCATTCTTGTGATACTTTGCTGAGAAGAACATTCTCCAGCTCCATCCATGTGAACATGAAGGATGTAAAGTCTCCATCCATCTTAATGGCTGCGTAGTATTCCATGGTGTACATATACCACAGTTTGTTGATCCATTCATGGATCAATGGGCACTTGGGCTTCTTCCATGACCTGGCAATTATGAATTGGGCTGCAATGAACATTCTCATACAAATGTCTTTGTTGTAATGCAATTTTTTGTCATCTGGGAATATACCTAATAAAGGAATTGCAGGGTCAAATGGCAGGTCTATTTTTAGTTCTTTAAGTGTTCTCCAGATGTCTTTCCAAAAGGAACATATTTGTTTACGTAATATTTGTATATCTTTAGGGTACATGTGATTTTTTGATACAGGCTTACAATGTGGATTAATCTAATCAGGTAATTGCTGTATCCATCATCTCAAGCATTAAAAATTTCTTTGTGTTTAGGAACATTGCAATCCTACTCTTTTAGTTATTTCAAAGTATGCCCTAACTTATTGGTGATTATTGTCACTTAGTTGTGCTGTCAAATATGATCCATTCTATTATCTTTAAGCATGTTTTACATCCACTAACCATGCCCACTTTATGCCCCTTTTAGGCTACCCATCTCAGCCTCTGGTAACCATCATTCTACTCTCTGTTCCCATAAGATCAATTGTTTTAATATTTAGCTGCCACATATAAGTGAGAACATACAGGATTTGTCTTTCTGTTGTTGGCTTACTTCACTTAGCATAAGGTTTTCCAGCTTCATCCATGTTGTTGCAAATGGCAGGATTTCAGTCTTTTCGTGGCCATGTAACATTCCACTGTATCACAGTTTCTTTATTCCCTTGTCCATTGATGGTCATTTAGGTTGATTATATATCTTGGATATTGGGAAAAATAAGACAGTCAAAATGGGAATACAGATGGCTCTTCTGTGTGCAAAATTCCCCTTCTTTGGATATGTACCCAGCAGTTGCATAGTTGCATTACTGGGTCATATAGTAGTTCTATTTTTAGTTTGGTTTTTTTTTTTTTGAGATGGAGCCTCAAGCTGTCCCCCTGGGTAGAGTGCCATGGCATCACAGCTCATAGCAACCTCCAACTCCTGGGCTCAAGCGAGTCTCCTGCCTCCACCTCCCAAGTAGCTGGGACTACAGGTGCCCGCCACAACGCCCGGCCATTTTTTGGTTGCAGCCAT
>CAUYQV010122403.1:0-30560 GCA_963574575.1 Galagoides demidoff | reverse complement strand
AAAAAAAAAAAAAAAAAAAAGAAGAAGAATCTTCAAGTAACTTTTAAAGGTGAGCCTTAATTTTTAGATGGCTTGGAAATTTTATAACTTTTTTTCTTTTTTTAATTTCAGGATATTAGGGGGAAACAAATGTTTTGTCTTACATTGTCTTTCGTGCAGATAGAGTCAACGTTACAGGAGTGTCGTTCACAGAGATAGTGCACGCTGCCCTCAGTAGATGGGAATTTACCCATCCCTTCCTCCCCCCTCTCCCCAGCGTATTTTCATTGAGATTTACTTCCATATGTGCACTTATGTGTTGATCAACTAGTTCCAATTTGGTACTGAGTACATGTGTTTGTTTCTCCATTCTTGTGATGTTTCACACAGAAGAATGGTTGCCAGGTCCATCCAGGTTGTCTCAAAAGATACTAGATTGTCGTTTTTGTTTAATGCCTGAGTAGAACTCCATAGCTCGCATGTACCACATTTTATTAATCCATTCGCATATGGGTGAGCAGTTGGTTTGTTGCTATATCTTTTCAATTGTGAATTCTGCTGCTACAGATATTCGAGTGCAGGTGTCCTTTTTGTCAAATGATCTTTTTTCCTTTGGGTAAATACCCAGTAGTGGAATCGCTGGGTCAAACGGTAGTTCTACTTCCCTTTCTTTGAGGTTTTTCCATACAATTTTCCAGAGAGTTTTTACTAACTTGCAGTCCTACCAATGGCAGATTCCTTTCTCTCTGCATCCATGCCAGCTGCTGTGGTTTGTTAGGAGACTTTTTAATACAAGCCATGAAGTGGCATCTCATTACAATTTTGATCAGCATTTCCCTAATGATTAGAAATGTTGAGCATTTTTTTAAGCTTGTTCACAACTTAATTGAAAAGTTTCTGTTCATGTCTTTTGGCCACTTTCTAGTGAGGTTATTTGGTTGTTTCTTGCTAATATGCTTTGTATGTTATCAATCCTTTATAGCATGCAATATTTTCTCCCATTCTGTGAGTTATCTATTTGTTCTCTCCATGGTGTTCTTGGCTGTGAAGAATTTTTTTTTAATTTGATCATGTCCCACTCATTTATTTTTGTTGTTGCTGTGATTGCTTTTGGGGTCTTCTTTATGAATTCTCTCCATAGGCTAATATCTGTAAGAGTTTTTCCAACATTTTCTTCTAGGATTCTTAGAGTTTCCTGCCTTAGGCTTAAGTCTATTATCCATCATGAGTTAAATTTTTGGATCATGGATCATGTGTTAGTCTTTTACATGTGGCTATTTAGTTTTCCCAGCACCATCTATAGAACAGGGATTCTTTTCCCCAGTGTATGATTTTATCTTTTTTTAAAAAAATTTAGAGGAGAATAGGAAGATGATTTCATCTCTGGGTTCTCTGTTCTGATCCATAGATCTAGATCTCCACTTTTGTCCCAGTACCATGCTGTTTTGGTCACTATAGTCTTATGGTATAGCTCAAAATCTCACAAAGTGATACCTCCACTTTGTTAATATTACGTAAGGTTGCAATGCTAATTCTGGGTCTTTTCTGGTTCTATACAAAGCATAGAACTATTTTTTCTGGATCTGAAAAAAACGGCATTTATATTTTAATGGGAATTGCATTATTGCATTGAATGGGAATACATCTATGGGTATTATAGCTTCATCTGTTTACATCCTCTGTAATTTCTTTCCTCAATGTCTCATAATTCTTCCCATAGAGATCTTTCATCTCTTTTCTTAAGTATATTCCTAGGTACTTTATTTTCTTTGTTGCTACTAAAAGTTGTCACATCTTTGATTTGATTCTTAGCTTAATTATTGTTGCCACATATGAAAACTACTGATTTGTGCACAATGATTTTGTAATCTTAGACTTTGCTGAATTTATGTATTGATTCCAGGAGCCTCTCAGTTGAATCTTTGAGGTTTCTTAGATATAAGATCACATTGTCAGCAAAGAGCAATAGTTTCGAGCTCTTCTTTCCCCATTTGTACCCCCTTGATTTCCTTGGCTTGCCTAAGTGCTCTGGCAAGAACTTCTAGCACTATGTTAAATACAAATGGTGGATATGGGCAACCTTGTCTGGTTCCAGTCCTAAGCAGAAATGCTTTTAATTTTTCACCATTCAATATGTTGGCTGTAAGTTTGTCATACATTGCCTTTAGAGTTTTGAGGAATGTCCTATCTATTCCAATTTTGTTGGATGTTCTTATCATGAAAACATGCTGAATTTGGTCAAATGCTTTTTTTGTGTTGATTGAAACAATCACATGGTCTTTGTTTTTTGTATCTATTTACGTGGTGAAATAAATTTTATGGATTTGTGTATGTCGAACTATCTTTGCAATTCAGTTATGAAGCCCACTTTTTCATGGTGAATTATTATTTTTATGTGCCGTTGAATTTCCTTTGCTAAAATTTTATTGATAATTTTTGTATCTATATTTATGAGGTATATTGATCTGTAGTTTTCTTTTTCAGGTGTGTCCTTTCCTGGCTTTAGTATCAAGGTAATATTGACTTCAGTAAACATGTTAGGGAGTATACCTTCCTTCTCAATATTATGCAGTAGTTTCTGTAGTACATATACAAATTACTCTTTGTAGGTTTGGTGAAATTAAGGTGTAAAACCATTTGGCCAGGGTCCCTTTTTAGTTGGAAGATTTTCTTCTTGCTGTTTCAATTTTATCATTTGATATTGATCTGTTTGGGAGTTCTATTTCTTCCTGATTGAGCCTTGGAAGATTGTGAGATTGTGTGTTTCTAAGAATGAGTCTGTTTCTTCCACATTTTCAAGGTTATGGGCATAGAATTTTTTATGGTATTTTTGAGATGATCTTTGGTATTTCCCTGTTATCAGTTGTGACTTCTTCATTTTTATTTTTAATTGAGCTTATTAGAGTCCTTTCTTTTCTGTTTGTAGTTAATCTAGCAAGAATCTTGTCAATCAACAAATTAAAGAAAGATAAAGATGGTAAAGGGAACAATCCAACCTTAAGACTTAACAATCATAAACATTTATGCACCCAATACAGGAGCACACGGATTCTTAAAGCAAACTTTACTTAAACTAATCAAAATAATAACCAGCAATACCATAATTTCTGGGGATTTCAACACCCCACTGACAGAATTAGACAGGTCATCCAAGCAGAAAGTAAATGAAGAAATAATCGACCTAAACAGAACTGTAGAAAAAATGGGCCTAACAATCATTATAGATAATTTTACCCCTAAACAATTGAATGTAAATTCTTCTCATCAGCGCATGTGATGTTCTCTGAGATTGATCACATCCTAGGCCACAAAACATGTCTCAACAAATATTTGAAAAATAGAAATTATATCTTGTATCTTCTCAAACCACAGTGGAATAAAACAAGAAATCAGTTCCCACAGAGATAGTCATCCTCACACAAAGTCATGGAAACTAATCAACCTAATGCTGAATGATTGCTGGGTGAAGGAAGAGATAAAGATAGAAATCAGAAAATTTTACAAGCAAAATGATAATGGGGACACAGATTATCAAAATCTTTGGGATACAGGAAAAACTGTCCTGTCATAGCCTCAAACACCCACATCCAAAGGGCAGAAAGATCACAAGTCAACAATCTAATGGATCATATCAAAGAATTGGAAAACAAGAGCAAACCAATCCTGAGCCTAGAAGAAGAAAAGAATTAATCAAGATCAGAGCAGAACTAAATGAAATTGAGAACAAAAGAACCATTCAGAAGATAAATGAAGAAATTGGTTTATTGAGAAGACATACATTTTAATTTAATGTGTAATATTAATCTTTTCCTTCATAGCTAGTGTTTTCCTTAGTTCATAAAGATATTATCTTATCTAAGCAATTTACAGTTTTGACTTTTGCATTTAGATTTGTAATTAGTTTTTATTTATGGCATTGTTCTCCCATATGAACATTCAATTTTATCAGCATAATATTTTGCAATCAATGTCAATGTCCCAACATTCTCCAGTGCTGTTGTTTTCACAAGTCAGACGTCCACATGCATGTAGGTAGATTTCTGGGTTTCCTAGTCTCATCCTTGTTCTATTTTTCTCTTTGCAGCACTATGAAGATATCCTAATTATTTGGGCTATATGATCATTCTTAATTACAAATTGAATTTACTTAACAGTTGGAAGAATATTTAGTCTTACTGTTTCTTTTGTATTAGTTTAAGTAAGTTAAATTGTTCTAAACATGCCAACATCCATTTAACTGATGTCCCAGAAGAGACAAAATGAGACACTAAGCCAGAAGAACAGTTGAAAAGATAACAGTTATGAATTTCTCAAAACTGAAGAAAGACTTCAATCGATAGATTTAAGAAACTCAATCTTTAGTCCAGAGATCAAATTTATGTTAGAGGAAGATAAATGAGAGGAAAGTAAAAGTCACAAAAGTAGAGAAAGGAACAAAAAAGAGCAGGGCATATAGAATGGAAGCAGCAAGAAATAGGCTATAACTCAAACACTACTGACCCTACCGTGAACTCAAATACTAGTTACATTAAATGTAAATGGGCTAAGTGCTATAACTGGGATTTTTTAGAAGCTCTCTAGTGATTTAAAGCTATTCTCCAGTCTCCAACAGAGCCAATTCCTTTCCCCCTTCACCCTTGTTCCTAAAATGTAATCTTTTGAGCCCTAATCTAAAGCGTTGCATATTTATAAGGGGCCCCAACATTGATGTGCTCTGGAGTTTAACCTTTGCTTTATATCTCAATACTTTTCCCACAAAGATCCCTGCACCAAAGCAGCCCCAAGTGACATTTTCTGCATGTCTGTCTTCTCATCTAGTGTTTCTTTAATATCTTGCTAAGAACATGATCACTTCAGGTAAATTTTTTATAATGTATTTTTTTTTTGCAGGTTTTGTAGTCCTAATTACTAGTTTGCTGCCACCAGTTAATCCCTCTCATTGTTTCAAAACATGGCATAGAGCTATTATTTTATCTCTTTCCAATCTAGTTAAAATAGTTTCTCCAATTCTTAAACTTCTTAAAAACAAGAGTATAAATTTTATACCTAAAAAAACAGTGTGAACATCTTATTAAAATCAGAGAATCTCTGACTTCAATCATTAATATATTTAATCTTCATAAGTCAAGCTTTAATGGATTCATAAATGTGCGTTTTCCTAGTACCCAATTCCATCAATATTAAAATGAGCATACATCTTTTACTAGCATATTTAACTTAGCTAACCCTAAAGAAAAACACAGTAGTAATAGATATAATATGTATTAGGGATATGTGGAAAGTGAACTCCAAATAACTATTCATAATTTGGAAGCTGCAAGAGAGACAGAAACACCAAGAAACTGAAAGGATGTCAAGGTGGATATGCACAGAAGACAAATTCCACATTTTTTGATTTTCGTAAGATCGACTATCACCCATTGGTTCTATTCTAGAATAGCTGGCAGTTTCCCTAGCATGCAAATAATGTTGAATTGAGGCTCATGTGAATATTCCTCCCATCTCAGTTTCATAGTTGTTACGCTTAACTGTTCTTGATAATGAAAACAGAGCCAGATGGTAACGAGCTTTATGAGACAACTGTCAGAACTTAGATGGAGTTAGTTTCATTTAAGTTAAATAACTCAAAGTTGTAGCTGCTTTTCGTAGTGTGAGTTAAAAAAATGTGTAGTCAAAGACAAGAGAGGAATTTTGTTGCTTTTTTTTTATTAAGTCATATACACATAGATTATGAATGCATTTATGTATATGTGGAGTATAGTGCGTTGATTTTAAAATACAATTTGATGTGCTTACATCAAACTAATCAACATAGCTTTTGCCTCATTCACTTGATTCTTGTGTTAAGACATTTATGTTCTACCCTTGCTAGATTTGACTTGTACCCTTGCAATATGCTCCATAGGTGTGGTTCCACCATTTATCCTCTCTCTATCAAACTTCCCCCCTCTCCCTTCCAACTCCATTTCTCTCCATCATCCTGGGCTATCATTGTGTTCTATCTTTCATAAGAAAGTGTGAGTAAATATAAGTTGGTTTCAAAGAAGTACTGAGTACATTGGATACTTTTTCCTCCATTCTTGAGATACTTTACTCAGGAGAATATGTTCCAGATCCCTCCATGTAAACATAAAAGAGGTAAAGTCTCCATGTCTTTTAAGGCTGCATAGTATTCCCTGGTATACATATACCACAATTTATTAATCCATTCATGGGTCAATAGGTACTTGGGCTTCTTCCATGACTTGGCTATTCCAAATTGAGCTACAATGAATACTTGTTACTTTATTTCAATACCTCCAGCTTTGCTTAATGTAGTTCTGCTTGAAAACTGCTTACAGAGTAGGGAAGATTTCCTGGTGAAAATGAAGTCCCTGATGACTGTTGAATAATTAGTATGAAATAGCAAGGTAATGAGGGGTGTTGAGGAAAGGTAATCAATGAAGAGAGATAATTAAGAGATGTATTTAAAGGTTTTACCATGTAAGATGCAAAGAAATAGTTTCTTGGGGCAGTGCCTGTGGCTCAAAAGAGTAGGGCACCAGCCTGATATGCTGGAGGTAGAGGGTTCAAACCCAGCCCCAGCCAAAAAAATGCAAAAAAAAAAAAAAAAGAAACAGTTTCTTACTTGAGTGATTAGGTGGATGGATAATGATGATATTTGCTGTGAGCAGATAGACAATAGTCAGAAATCTTGAGATACATCAATGTTTAAGAATGTTTAAAAATGAAGAAAAATAGTAAAAGACTTTGATGCTACACTTGATCTTAGCCCAAAGGCTGAGAAGTTATGGGTAAATAACTTTGAGATGAAATGGAGGAGAACCAAGAGAAAGTACTACCTGAGAAGTCAAGAGATTAGAGGGTTTTGAATCATTATGGAACCAAAAATAAGATTTCAGTAACTTAAAATGCATAGGAAGTAAAGAAATGGATATAGTAAGAGCATGTGAATGAAGTGAATTATGACTTTCAAAAATCTCTTGGCTACAATGCCAAGTGCAATGGGGTATAGCCACTAAGGGAGGCAAAGTCAAGGGAGGATTTTTGTTTGTTTTCTTGAGAAGGAGCTAAACTTAGAGACTGAGGTACACAAAAGGGAGTGGTAGAAGAAAAGTTTGTAATTAATACAGGAAAATACCAAATGAGATAGAGGAATCTTACTGGAAAATAACAAGAAGTGGTTGGTCATAAAAATAAATGACATTTTTAACGACAAAAGTAGGCAGTGATGGTTTAACAAAAGTATGCACGTGAGTGTTTGTAGTAGGTGAACTATGTGAATGAGATAATTTCAGACTCTAAAATGTGCAAAATACATTGATTAAGCTGCACTCTAAAACTCAATTGAAGCTTATTTATTTATTTATTTTGAGAAGAGTCTTTGTCACCCTCAGTAGATTGCTGTGATATCATAGCTCACAGCAACCTCAAACTCCTGGGCCCCAACAATTCTCTTACCTCAGTCTCCCTAGTAGCTGGGACTACAGGTACCTATCACAATGCCAGCTATTTTTAGAAATGGGGTCTTGCTCTACCTCAGGTTGGTCTCAAAACTCCTGAGCTTAGGCCATCCACCTACCTTGGCCTCCAGGAGTGCTAGGATTATTGGTGTGAGTCACTGTACCCGGCCTAATTGAAATTTATTTTTAATATAAATGTTACAAATAAGAGAATAACTTTTAATAGTCAGCCAAATAATGAAGAGTCAAAATAAGAGAATTTATATTGTGAACAGATCCAACAGGTTTTAAGAAAATAATCTTGTATGCAAGATTGAGCTTGAACTGTGATTATGGGATAGAAAGGAGTTGCTGAAGTCACACTAAATTCCTAACAATAAGACTGACCTTAGATTTCAAAGACATTCAATCTGTCAACCAAGGCAAATCCTAGTGGTCAGGGTAAGGTGAATATATGAGCTGGCAGAAGTCAAAAAGGAGGACATTCCTAAAAGCATAATATAAAATAATAGCTAAGAAAGGGGGTTTCGAGGCCTTCATGACAATTCACTGCACCTGATAATCTTATCTATTTACACTGGACTTTGGAATTTAGATAGAAGTCACACATCCTTGTTTGTACAGTTTACACCTATTGTCACAGTGTCCTTTTCCATTCAGCACGGGCCATATGGTGACCCCAGATACTTCACTGAACTGTGAGCTAAGAAAGGCCATGCTGGAATCGAGTGACTATGTTAACTTAGGATAGCTAATACATTTTTGAATTAGAGTACTGTGTACTTAACTGACTTTAATGAACACACTTGATATAATAAACTTAGTTGTTCAGACTATAGTAAATTAGCTAACACTGAACTATTGACCTGATGATAAAAATGTAATAACAAGGAAAATGCCTAGGAGGCTCATAACCCCTGGGAGCTTTATCACAGCCTCCTAGTGGCCTCCAGGTTAAGAGCCTGTGCCCTAGGAGTAATCGGTGCCAGTCACAAATGAGAAGGAAACAATTATGTTAGTTTATCTTTTTAAGGAAAAGAAAGAAAAATCAAATTAATTTCTCTTTTTTATTATTGTTAATTTGCTTTGCCTTCCTTCTCTTCTCCCTCTGGCTCCCTCCCAATCTTGGGTAATTAATTTTTAATCTGAATATTGTTTTATGAATACAAAACCAATGCTCAACGCTCTGTGGGCAGATAGGGAGAGCAGTGTTTCTCAAAAGTTGGCATTAGAAATGCCTGAAGGGCTTGTAATGCACAGATCTCTGAGCCCTGATCTCAGAGTTTCTGTTCTCTGAGATCTGGAGTGGAGCCTGAGGATTGCAATTTTAACAAGTTCCCAGGTGATACTGCTGGACCACACCTGAGAACAATAGCCTACCTGTAAGGAGCTGTTCAAAATGCCTTCCCCCTTGTTTAATACTTGAGAAACACTGATATCTCTTTCCCCTGCCACACTGATTCCTAGATTCAATGAAAATTCAAACTGGCATTAAAACCCTACATTAGCACTGAGAGCCCACCCTGCCTTGCCAATTTGCACATCATCACGTGATACCTCATTTGCAGGTATCAGTTGTCCAACCTGTGCCCATGGTCCGAATGCGGACTTTCTGAGGATGTTTTGCTCATTTGTGATGTCAGATAGTGAAAAGTATTCCCGGACCTTTCCTTTCCCTCACCAGCTATGGTTAGTGCTTCTGTAATTAATGTGTGGCCCAAGGCAACTCTTACTCTTCCAATTTGTGGCCTGGAAAAAAAAAAAAAAGGTGGACACCCCTGCTCAAAGCTGTTTGTTTCAATTCTTTATTGCAGGCCTTCCAGCAGGCTTGCAAAATACATACTTGGCTATGCTCCCAACACACGCTAGCACAAGAAGAATTCTGTCAACGATCTGTTCTCAGACTACTGTTGCCTAGACCTGCATGCAGCGGGGAACTCCTGCTCCCTCTGTACCATGCTGGAAGCAGCAGCCCTTGGGTCTAGCTGCCACCCAGGGATTCCGCCCCCTCCGCCTCCATGTAGGGTTTCTATTGTTCTTTTATTTCACAGTCTTTGGGCTGAGACATCAGCCAGGGTGCAGGGCCCCCTCTCTGAGAATCATACCAACATCCAACCCATTACATCCACCCCCTTACCACCTGGCAAACTCGAATATTATCATCAGCGACAGAAAACATTGGCTCTGACTTTACAGCTTAAACTTCTAAGCCTCAGAAACTGCGTACTGACTTTTTTGTTCTGTGGCTGCTGAATTAACAAGGCTACCTTGAGGTGATGGGTGCCTCTTGCCAGTTGGCTAAGGAGGTGGTGAGGAGGAAGGGAAGAGGGGAAAGGGGTTGCTCCTGGGATAACCGTGGGAGAGATTCAAGTGTGAAGTTTTAGCCATAAACTCATAACAAGGACAGGGCAAGTATAAGAGTGAATATCAGAAGGGGGGGGGCTCTTTAAAGCATGTGGAGTTCTTGAATTTAGGTTAGCTGTGAAGTAAAAATGGCTGTATGTAAGAAAGAATAGTGCATGTATTAGAAAGTAAAATTCAGGTTAGGGGCAGTGCCTGTGGCTCAAAGGAGTAGGGTGCCAGCCCCATATACTGTAGGTGGCAGGTTCAAACCCAGCCTTGGCCAAGAAAAAAACTGAAAAAAAAAATTTAGGTTAGAACATAAACCCATCTATATAGGTAAGAGAAAGAAGAGTAGAGTACTAGTTAATTAACCAGTTCATTTTTGTGTATGAAATTTTTCTTGATATGGGTTAAAGTTTATATTTTTAGGTGTTTTGAGGAATGAAATGTTCAGTGAAGAAAGTAATTCACTCGCACTATGAAAGCTTGTTCTCTTCAAGTCACATGACAGTTGTTACCTCAGGGAAAAGTACCAATGAAGAACCCATCTTTACCCTCATCATCCTCTCTTCCTACTGATGACTTTGAATCCTAAACTTCAGATGCTACCAGATATTTAAGAGAAAGTTCTCTTTCTCTGTTCAATTTATATTTTTGGATTGTTGTTAAAATAATACCTGAGTTTTTACCAGACAGTTATATTTTTGAATGCACAATGTAAATACTACTTTATACAGTAACAGGAAAAGAGTCTAGGCACCAGCCCATGAAGATATTATATTCTCCTGGTGTAGCTAATACTCTGCTTAATTCTACAGAGGATGAAGTCTGTGAAGGGAGCTGTTGACTAACAGGAAAGAAAGCAGACAGTAGTCTCCCCGATCCTTGGTTTTATTTTCCTGGGTTTCAGTTACCTGAGGTCAAATGTAGTCTGCAAATAGGAAATGGAAACTTCCAGAAACAAACTATTCCTAAGGTTTAAACTGTGTGTTTTTCTGAGTAACATGAAATCTTGTGCTGTCCCACCAGGGCTGTGTTTCATCCCTTGGCCCAGCATATCCACACTGTAGAAGCCCCCAGCCCCTCAGTCACTTAACAGCCATCTCAAGTATCAGAGCAACTATTGCCGGATCTCAGTGTTTGTGTTCAAGTAACCTTTACTGTACTTAATAACAGCCTCCAAACACAGAAGTAGCGATGCAGGCCATTCACATACGCCATAGAGAAGCCATAAAATGCTTCCTTAAGTGAAAAGGTGAGAGTTCCCAACTTGAAAAGAAAGAAGAAGATCATATGCTGAGGTTGCTAAAATTCATTTATACGAATAGATCTTCTTTCCATGAAATTATGAAGGAGGGAAAAGAAATTTCATGCTAGTTTAGCTGTCGCACCTCAGACTGTAGAAGTTACAGCCTCAGCATGTTTTGCACTTAGTGAAGATGAAAAAGGGATTAAATCTGGGGGTGGAAAGCATGACCAAAAAGAAAATGCGCTCTGATTGATAGCAGCAGTGTGTTGGGCCAGAAAGCATTGAATTGATACTAAGTCTTCAGTAAGGGAAGGAATGACACCAAGTCATTTGCTGCAAGTAAGAGATGGTCACACATATTCGGGAATAGGTTTGAATGGCAAAATATAAAAATTACTGGAGGGGCTTCATCTTCTGATTCCTTCTCCTTGGAATCCAAATAAAAGCAAATAAATGAATGTGTGATTCCTGTATGAACTTCTGATTGTCTGATGTACACTTTAATTAGCTTTGTGATGAGTAATACACAGGAATATAATTGTTAATTAGAATAATTGTTTTGATTCATAAAATTTGGGAATCCGTCTCTTCAGGAATGTTACCTTCCACTAAAATAACATTTCTATGGGAAAAGAGATTTATCTTTTATCATTACCACTGGGATACATTCACGTATTCATTCATTTATTCAATAAAAATGATGTTGCACAGTATAATCCTCAGCTTAGAAAAATGCGCAGCCTTCAATGAAAGCTACGTGCATTTTTTTTATTTTCTGTAGATAGTAGTGACAAACATTTTTTAAATCGACTATATTTAGGGCCTTCCTATGTGTTGTTCATTTCATGCTGACAATAGTTTGGTAGTGTAGATTTATAATCTTATTTTGCAGATGAAGAAAATAAGATTTTACAGGTGGACATATGGGTACTTAAGGGAAGAGCCATATTTTGATGTGTTTGTATTGCTAGAAATAATTATTGGATAAGCTTAAAACCAATATTCAATTGTTTATTATAAGTAGGTTAGGAATTGGATTCAGAAAATGATTGCAGGTGATGGGCAAAAGGGAACAGAGGGAGGAGAGAAGTGGATCAGAGAAACCCAAGATCTGTTGCAAAAACCTGCCTTTTCAAGCAGACTGTCTTGCCAGAGCTTCCTCCCTCCCTCAGTGTAACTCCACTCAGAGGCCAAGGAGTGCTGAGAGGCAAGGCTTGCAGGTGGGGAGGGCTGCCCTCTCAGGGAGAGTGAGTGCTTTGGGGGAGTTAAAGAAAACAGAACACACAGGAGACAGGACAAGCATCTAAACCTCGTCAAGATAGAGAAAGTCTCTCAGGAAAAGATACGGAGAAAATATCTCCTTTTTTCTCTTATCTCAGTATGTGCAGAAGCACCAGCTCATCTGAGCACAAGGCTTCCCAAGGCTTAATTGCCACTCCTGAGATTTGTGTGCTGGGCTGATTGAGTTCTGCTTTGATACCATGCCCCTGGACTGTGTTCCCTGTCCCATGCTATATTTGCGTGAAGATCATAAATAGCTTAGAGTAATAACAGCACGGGGTGAATCCATCCAATTAGCATAAAGAAATAGTTTGGTTAGAAAATGCAAGCCCAGCAAGAACCATGATGTAAGGGTTTAAGCCTTCCCTCATTAGATTGATGATTAAAACAGTGACGTGTGGAATAAGAACAGAGCTAGCCTGAAGTGAGGGGCTGCTGTCACCGGCCCTCATGCTTGAAGGTAGTCAGTCACCCCAACCCAACTCTTTAAAAAACTTTCTCTTTGTGTCTCAACTATTCATTTCCCTCATCCTCTTGTCTCTACTAGTCACTGGCAGAGAACCCAGTGTATAATTTGGGGCTGGTCCCCAACAGACTTAGGTGATTTGCCAAAGTCACCCAACTAGTAATAAGACAAACTTATGATAAAACAGAACACAGTAATCCTGTTTCCAGTTTCATTTCACTGTTGAAGTTAAAGAGTTAAAACAACTTATGAGTTTAAACACAAGTCAGAGTGACTAGACATTCTAGCAAAATTAAGGTGGTAATGAATTTAATTTTCAGAGATCATTTATTAAAAGAAAATATGTTGCCACATGTTAAATATATCTGCAGCATGGGCCAGGAGACAGAGGCCACCATTTGACAAAAAATATTTTAAAGAGATAAAAAGTCACTTGTCAGGGGCCAGGACTTACGAGGTCTCGGGCCCAGCTTATATAGGTTCTGGATGCAGACCACTAAGCTACCTTGCTCAGGAACAGTTTCTCATAGGTGCTTGAGGGCTATCTACTTTAGCTGGAGAGAGAGAGATGGAGTATCTTAGAGAGACTAAAGGTCTTCTTAGAACAGATAGCTCTTAGTCTTTAGCAGAACTTGGTAATCTTCAGCAGATATGCCGTACTGGCGTTCTGCAGGCAGGAGAGGAGACAGAGTCAGAGTAAGTGGATCCGTGATAGAACGCACATGCCTCCTGACTGCTTTCTCCTCCAGCCTAATATAAGGCTGAGCTCGTGCTTCTCAACACCACAGGTGTAGAGACTGCCAATTCACCGATGCTCTCATCTCGCCGAGCTCACTCATGATTGTTAGAACCAAATCTCTCTCCATGCCCTTGTCACCAAGGTGTTCCATTATAGGTATTTCTTATAACTCTCACTCCTCTTAGCCATAGGCTATATGGGCTGCTACAATCACTATAGATTAGTGATCAAGAAAAATTGCTGTTCTCTATTCTATATCATTTATAGAACATGTTAAAATGAATCTTTCCTACACAAAGATATTTTCCCAAAATTACTCAATATATAAACAATATGAAATTAAAATTTCATTTATAGGAAAAAATTTGTAATAAAATTTAAAAAGATTTACTTATAAATATAAGCTTATTCAATGATGTGCCTTTCAAAAGATCTATGTAACTTTAGCAATTTTAATTACTGTTTGTGTTTCAGCCTTCATTTGGTGCTGATAACTTCAGATCAAAATCACACACTTTGAATAAATACTATTACACTAAGCTTTTAGGTGTTTCCACAGAATTGCTACATGGTTATTAAACAGTTTTGAGGGAAGGGTGTCTAAGTAAAAGAATGTCCCATGGAGTGAGAGTCTGAGATAAGCCAGCTGAGAAGGCTGGAGTGACCCATGAGGTAGTGATTTGGGGTTGGAGACTGAGTGAAGTGTGAATTCATGTTTAGCTTAATGTGCAAACAGATGGGTACATATAGAAATACTGATACAGATGTGATGTACCTAGGTAAATATAAGCAGGTCAGCTGGCAGGGCCTCTTAGCAGTAAGCCAGCAGCCACCCCATACCTGGGCTTCTTCCATTCTCTGACAAAAGGAAACAGGAATGGCAGCTGCTAGCCCTGCAGCTAAAAAGTGAGCTTAGAGCATCATGCAGTGCCGGGAAGTAAACCTGAAAGCCCCAGAGAAGGGGTGATGTGTTGAGTTATCATATGGACAGATTAAGTGTTTACTCTCTGAAATCAACTTTCTTCTACAGTGGGCTAAACAGATTCACAAGATTTTTTTAAAAATAAACTTTTAACTTAAAATGGCTTTAGATCTACAGGAAAACTGGGTCATACAGAGAACCTCCAGATCCCTCCAAACACGTTTCCCTATTTTTAACAGATTAGTGTAGTATGTTATAATTAATAAGCAACATTACTATATTATTATTATTATTATTATTTGCAGTTTTTAGCCGGGGCTGGGTTTGAACCCACCACCTCCGGTATATGGGGCCGGTGCCCTATTCCTTTGAGCCACAGGGACTTTTATTCAAAATTTCCTTAACTTTTACCCAATGGCCTTTCCTGATCCCGGATCCTATTTCAGGATATCACATGACATTTAGTTGTCATATCTTGTTGTTACTGACCTTGACAGTTTTCAGGAGTGCTGGTCAGGTATTTTTGTAGAATGTTCCCTACTGCGATTTTTCTCATATTTTTCTCATGATGAAACTAGCGTTATCTATGATGCACAGCCTTTTTTTAGTCCATTCTCAGTGAGTAAAGTTTATAAAAAAGCATACGATAAACTCGTATTGCTTAGTTCATATACATAGACACACACCTATATACAAGGTCTGACAATTAAGTTTGTGAACTCATCCTAGAAAAACTGCTACGTCCTTCCACATTGCTGAATGTCATTATGGTCACCTTTGATGGACTCCCCTTGGCCATCTGGCGACTGTGGTGATATTCAGCAATGACATCGGTAGCACTTTTTTTAGAATGAATTTGTGAATTTAATTGTCTGATCTTGTGTATGTAATTTTCCTCTATCTCCTGGAAAAATTGGTTTATGTCACTAAAAATTCTATTTAATCCAAATGTCTTTTTATATTTTCATACAAGTAGACAATTAGATCATCATAGCCTCAAACAATGTTGTCTTTTGGGATTTAAGTAGGCTATGACGGTAAGGAAATAGAAAAACATCAAGTATTTTAATATGAATAAAAAACAATTGAAGATTGATAGACTTCCTTTTTTTTTTTTTTGGATGGGGCTGGGTTTGAACCTGCCACCTCTGATATATGGGGCTGGCACCCTACTCAACAGACTTCCTTTTAAAGCTTAATAGTTTGGCTTGCTTACTCATCACCAAAATATTTGATTAATGCAGGATTTATGGAAGTAGGTTTAGTCATTGTCTTTGATTTTAACCAATTAGTTCATATTTCTCCCTTACTGGATTTCTGTGGTCACATTACAAAAGAATTGCCTTTTGTTTACTCAACTCAGTCTGAGAGTGGTTTGCCCATTACGTGATTGCCTTTTTGGCATAAGTTTTCATGTATAATCGTCAATATTTGTAGTTTGTTTTTATAAAATAAAATATCTGGCCTGAATACTGAAGTTCTTAATGTACTAATAATCTGCTTTAATTTTCCATTAGGTTATTGACAATTTGTAAAACCTATATTGGCAGAAAATGGCATCTTTGGCTCAGACATCTAGTTATAAGTAAAAGAGCATTCAAGAAATAGTGTAAAAAATAAAAAAAGAAAGAGAAAAAAAATAGCACAAAGACGAGCCACATTGAGAATCAAGTGAGTTGCGTGATGAGCTGCATTCCTGTCTGTAACTCCGTGTGACCTGCCCTTCCCTGAGAGGAGCTCTTTGTTCTCATCCATCATGCACACTGAGGCTGATGAGATCTCTTTGGCGGTTCCACCCATTCCAGCCCTAATTTACAAACAGAAAGAAAGAGGCAAAACAGCTGTCAATCCTAACAGATCTGGTTTGTACATCATACTACAAGTCTCCAAGGAGCATGATAGATGGATGAGCCTCTGAGTCTCAACCTGCAGAGATCTGTTTTTGCATTTTCTCTTCCATGTTAAGAATTTAAAGTTACCCTGGAAGGAATTTAAATGTAAGCTCTAACCAAAATTAATCAAATTCTCATTTTAGAAAACAAGACAACAGCACTTAATTTCAGGCAATTTTAGCCTCCTTCTCCCACTGTTTCCGTGGACATTAGGTCTAAGTTCTTGAGAGTGTGCTAAGAACACTTGGAGAGAGGAGGATGTTGGGGTACCAGTCATTGTTTTATTTGGTTTCCCATCAGAGATCCATGCAGTTATCCACTGAAATGCCCCTCAGCCCCAGTCACCAGGTCTCTTGAAGCCCAGTGGCTTTTTCACTAACTTCCAGCCAAAGTCGGAGTTGTAGAAATCACTCTGTTTTGGAAATCTTCTCAGTAGTTTTCATATATCTCTTCTTCTCTAAAGCCAGGAAAATTCTTCTCTAGGTGGAAGTCACATTCTTCTTGAACTTGTCTTTTTCACACTCTCTTAAGGATTTCAGCTCTTTTAAAAATTTAAATTGGCAAGTCACCCTTTCTCCACGCTTTTCTTCCTGGTAAATTGGATGGTGGTAGGAACTGATTTCTCATATTCTTCTTCTCACCCTCATTACTTCTCCCCCCCATGTTACGATTCAAAGGAGCATTTGGGGAGGCCAATTAACACTTTTTCCTCTTTCAGCCCTTTCCTCTGAGGAATTGCACCCTAATCCCTTTTTGACCGAAGAGGCTGGGTCTCTATGAAGAAGGATCCTGCAATACTTGAACGGTTACATGCAGTAGTAATTTCCTATTCCCCCAAAGAACCTATGCTTTCTACTCAAGCAAAGAGAGCACTCAAAGCTGTTTAGAACTGTTGAATAAATGGCTTATTTTAATGTAGCAGCAACTACAGTAAATCATGTCCTCATCTTCAGAATAGGAGTAAATAAGAATGAGGAATTGAAGCAAGTATTGGCCTACATGCATCTCACAGTGGCCCAGATGGGTTCACCACTGTGGTCATTTCCCCAATTCTAGAGTGTATGATAAAAATGAATACACCAACCAAGTAGCAGAACCCATATGTTGGTTTCTTCTATAGAGTGAGATCAGGAGTAAAAGGAAAATACAAACAGAAGCCCTGAATTCTGCTTCTTCAGGGTAAGATAGACATCAAAATTAAAGGTAGTATTAAAGCACAGGAGAAATAGCATAGGTTTGAACTATCCTCATAGGCTTAACTGTTGCCAGGTGGTAATCCTCATCATATGCCCCATCAATTTACCAGGTGGATCCTTGCCTAAACCAGAGGGATCATGCTGGATGACAGTAGCTCACCAACTTGGGTTAATCCAACAGGGTGTTAAAAAAAATGGTCAAATATGTTAGAAGCCTTATTTCCATATGTTGAATGCACTTTAGAAGGTGGAAGATAATTTCTACAAAGACTCAAGGGTCTGACACACATCTGCAGAATTTTCAGAAATATAGTAGTCCAGTTTTAGGAATGTCCAGTTGGGATATCCTCTTTACAGTAAAGAATAGGTTTTTGCTTCTTGTTCCTCTTACTACTAAGAAAATAGTAGAACACATGGTTGGTCTCTTAGGGATTTGGAAACAATGCATTTCATATTTGTGAATATTGCTTTGAACCATTTATCAGTGGTGCAAAACACTTCTAGGTTTGTGTGGGACCTAAAGAAAGGATTCTGTATCAGGTCTACGCTGAGGTACAAGCAGCCGGGACTGTTGCATCACATCCAGCATGTCTCATGGTCCAAGCTGAGTCTTTATACCTGAAACTTTTCATTTAATGATATATATGGGAGAGCTTCCTAATTTAATATGCAGAGAGCTGCTTAAATTTTATGGCAGTTTTTGATGCACGTATCATAGTTTATTTAAGCGGTCACTATTAATGGACCCTTGGATTTTTTCCAAGGTTATGTTTTTATGGACAATGCTCAAATTAATGGCCTTGTAAATAGTTCTTTATTTATTAGTCCAAATGTGTCTGTTTAATAAATTCCCAGAAGTGAGATTTCTGGGTCAAAGACACATGGCTTTATTAGATTAATGGATATTGCTCAACTGACTTCCATGGGGTTATATAATTTTATATTCCCAGGAGCAGTATGTGAAAGGGCCTGATTCCCCATTTTCTTGCCAGCTGTTGTGTAACTGAGGAATCTTTGCCAATCAGGTAAGTGTAATTAAGTATTTCTCTCATGATGAATAAGGTTGGACTTTTTTCTGCACAATTAAGGGTTATTTTCTTTTGTCTGTTTTCATGCCTTTTGCCTGTTTGTCTTGTGTTGCTTATCTTTTTTTTTTTGAAAACATCTAAGATATCTTTGTTTAGATAAATTATCACTTGTCTACGAGGCAAATTACAGATATATCACCAGTTTTTTATTTGTCACTTGGCTGTGTTTCTATCACAGTTCCCATTTGGGGGTGTTACTCCAGCTGGCTTCCTAAGTGACTGAGAAATCTACTCGTTTTAACTGGATTCCAAAGAAAGAGAAAGCCATGCAAGCTGCTTTGCCGCTGGGCCCGAAGATCCAGTCAATCTGATGCGACTTGGAGTGTCCGTGGCTGGTAGGAATGCTATTTAGAGCCCCCCACAGTGAATCACAGCGTAAACCTTCAAGATTTGAGAACAAAACCCTGAGAGTATCTGCAGATAACTACTCTTCTTTTGAGACACAGCTCTTGGCCTGCCACTGAGCCTTCGTGAAGACTGAGCATTTGATCATGAGCCCCCCAGTTGTAAGGAGACTGGAGCTGCCTATCATGACCTGGGTTTATCTGAACCACCCAGCTGTACGGGCACGCACAGCAGTACCCCATCATTAAATGGAGATGATAGTGTTTCCTAAGTCCCTTAAGTTCACTTTTTGTTAAGTTCTTTTTCTTTAATGCCTGTTTTCAAGTTCACTAGTCCTTTCTGCTGTTTGATCTAACCTATTGTTGAAACCTTCTATTGAATATTTCTGTTAAGGTATTGTATTCTTTAGCTCTCTGATTTCTGTTTTGTACTTTTAAATATTTTCTATCTCTTTCAGAAACCAGTTTCATGAAAGACACTCTTTTCATGGACAAGGGTGGGGAGGAGACAGAGCCCAGGCAGTGAGGCTTCTGTAAATACAAACTAAGCCGCTTCTTCCCTTGTTCACCCACCCCTCATCTCCTCTCCTGCTAGGTGGCCTAGTTTCTTGGAAGACAAGTTTTCCATGGATGGGGAAGGGGTTTTCTTTTGGCAGGGAAGGAGGCAGAGCTCTGTGGCCCAGGTGTTGAGGACCACAAATCTATAAGACCATTCATTACTTTGAAGTCTCTGGAAAAAAAATCACATATTTTCATTTTATTCTGATCAGTTTCTAGAAATATATCTTGTGCTTTTATTTGCAATAAAGATCCCTTATTTCTTCATTTTTCTCCACTTTGTGTGTTGGTTACTATGCACTAAATAAAACAGCAGCCCCTCTCAGACTTCACAATTGTCTTTCTAGAGGAGTCGAAACTCACCAGTTAGTCTGGCCAGAGACATGCTGTGCGCCTCTCAAACCTTTGTGTTCATCCAAAGCGTTGTCTTTGTTGTTAGTGTCCCCAAGACTCAGGTATGCCAAGTCTCATCAGTACCCTCAGACATGCAAGATAGAAGCCAGTCCCTAGAGTAGCAGCTGAACTAGCTGTGCTGCTGGCTGGACGGGATGATTCCTTCTCTCTTTCAGGGAGAAAGCGAGAACCGTAGTTCATCTCTGGCTTGCCCTGCACTGAGCTGAGAAAGGGAGCCGGGGCAAATGCCTGCATACTGTTCTGACTGCGTGCTCCTTCCAGACGGTGCTTTGTTCCCTGTTTCCTAGTACTTACTAGGCCCCATCAGCTCTCAAAGACAGAGGGGATAAAAACCAGTCATGCTGACAGCATCTGGAAAAGTTGAGCGGTGCTAGATATACGGTCCAGCTGCTTCAGGGAAAAGTGGAGACTTAGCTTTATTGGTTGAACCAAGCTGGAAAGGAAAAGCCATGATAATTGGCCATCTGCCCATTCAAGTGCACAGAGGAGCAGGGATTACCTGCCCCGTAGATCACAGGTACAGGCTGGGTAGAACCCCGACACTCAGCTTCTGGGAAAGTCAGGACGTTACCTAATCTCTTCCAGGAAGAAGCGGGAAGCTGGGTTTTACCGCCTGCTAACTCTGCACTGAGCAGGGAGAAGAGGTAGGGAAGTGCTTGCACAAAACCTGTTTAAAATTGCCTCTTTGTTCTCTGAGGTCCTGGGGAACTAGCGAGTGGCCCCTCAGCTCCCAGAGACAGGAGCTGGTCCCTCAGGACCCTTCCCTCCTTAGGCAGAAGCTGAAAGTCATTGTCCTGACTGTACAGCGCTGCGGGAGGGTGGGGCTTCCCGGAGCGTGTTTCGTGTTTTTCTGCTCATCGTGATACAGTTATTTTCTCAGTGCCTGGTGTGCAGGAGTCCCTCAAGTAGTTTCTGGTTTTTCTCAAAGGGAATTAATCAAGGTGTAACTGTTTATTTGGTATGTCTGTGGGAGGAGGGAGCGTCTTGAGCTTGAACTTTCAGGAATGGTTCTTAAGAGTGGGAAAAAAGTGAAGCTCTGGAACATGTATTATAAAAATGGCTTTTGATAGCAAAAAGAACATTCATTCTATGGTAAAAAGAAGGAAAGTAACTGGCATATATCTAAATTATTTAGGAAACTGTGAAGATAATGGTATTCTCATCTGACCACTAATATATTTTCAATTAAACACAAAGAGAGCTGTCCGCTGAATGTAGTGGAGTGGGTGGGGAATGGAAGATTGGAAGATTGGAAAAGTATGTGTGTATATGGTTGGCTGGAGCTTGGTATTGACTGATGACACAACTTGGGCAGAAAGAAAGCTGTGAACCCTTTAGTGAAATCGTCAGAAAATGGGGTGAGAGGACCAGGAGGTGGAGAGGTTAAACCAAGATGGCAGGGCCTCTAAGAGCAGAATGCATAACGGCCTAGAAGGGACCAAGAGGTGCAAGGAACCACTATTATCACAGCATATAGGGTATACGAAAGTTAAAACCTCCACTTTCATAAACCAAAATAAAATGGCACCCTCCAGGGAGAGCCAGGTTTCTTTTTTCTTTTCTTTTCTCTCTCTCTCTCTCTTTTTTTTTTTTTTTTTTTTTTGCAGTGTTTGGCTGGGGGCTGGGTTTGACCCACCTCTGGTATATGGGGCCAGCACCCCACTCCTCTGAGCCACAGGTGCCGCCAGAGAGCCAGGTTTCTAATAAGGCAAATGGTTGGAAGAATGGGTTTGGGAAGATGCTGGTAATTTATAGGGAATGTGGTAAACTTAGATCTGGAGCTCCAGGAGGGCCCAGAAGAAAGTCTAGGTGGTGGAGACAGAGTACGAGAATAAGGAAACCGGATATTGTGCACAGCCTGAGTTCAGAATCCTAAGACACTTAGAGTTTCTGATTTGATAGATCTGGGTGGCACCCAGGAATCTGTGTTTCATTTCTATTTTTTATTTATTTTTGAGACAGAGTCTCAAGCTGTTGCCCTGGGTAGAATGCTGTGGTGTCATAGCTCACAGCAACCTCCAATGTTTGGGCTCAAGCAAGCCTCAGCTATTCTATTTTTTAGAGATGGGCAATCTGTATTTTAAAAAGTGTTCAAATGATTGTTATGCACACTAGTCTGGAGAGGCATTTGTGTGTTGCCGGATGCTGAGGATTAAGATACTAAAGACTTCATGTTGTGCTTTGATGAGGGAGGCGGAAAATTCACCCTACCCAATCCAGCCTTACGCTTCTTAGTTTATTATTTAACTAAATAAAATTATTTAAAATTGTCTTCCCAAATATTTCTGTTTATCAATGTCTTTTAAACAAATAAATAATAAACACCCTTTGTACTCCTGTTTCGTGGTGATATAACGTGGGTGTTATTAACGTTAGTAAATACTGCCAGGTCAGTTACTCTTGTAATCACCACAGAGCATAACAAAGTATGGATTCTATCAATAATTGTTTTTTTCTATATTAGTTTGTCTCTATTCAGTATTATTAATAATGTTGTCCTGAACTGAATACACTTCAGCATAAATCCTGGCTCACTATCAAGAGGAATTTTTTTTACTTCTATAAATAGAATTGCTGAGTCATAGTTACGTTTCATATTCTGATAGACACTGTCCTCCGGAAAGGTGCATTCATTTACACTTTCACCAACAATGCCTCTCAGAGTCCTGTTTCTTATAAATTTCCCACTGTCAGAGACAGATATCTCATCCTTATTTTAAGTTGCAGTTTCCCCATTAGTAATGAGTTTTAAGGTTGGTTTTTCCAATGCTTAGTATTGTTATTTTTCATTACTTGTCCCATTTTTTTATGCTATAGTTGTCATTTGTATTTCACCCACATTAAGCATAAAACCACAAAGTAATTTTGTAAATTTTGCATTAAACAGTTATATGCTTTTCTAAAATCAGAGAAAGAAAACCATCTTTTATATTTGCCCACATATTAACCATTTAAAATATCTTATTTTTTTCTGACGATATGAGTTTCCATCTGGCATTATTGTTCTTTGGTCTAGAGAATCTCCTTTAGCATTTCTTTAGACAGGAATTTTAGCTACACATTCTTTTAGAGGGGACTTATTTGAAACTGCCATTTTTCCACTTCTTTTCCTTGAAGGATATTTTTGCTGCATCTAGAATTCTGACTTGACGGTTGTGTGTTTATTTAACATTTCCTTGGTTCCACCTTCTTCTGGCTTTTATAGTTTTCATGAGAAGTCGGACATATTTCAAACTGTTGTTCTCTTGTGTAATTGTTTTCTGTCTGCTTTCAAGAATTTTATTTTTATCTTTACTTGCCAGAACTTTAATCATAATTTGCCTTGGTGTGGTGTTTGTTACATGTTTTTAATTTTAATTATGCTGTGTGTCAGGAAAGAGAGAGCGTGTGGAAGCAGGTGCATGCACACATAAGCAAGCCCTTCGTCTTCTCCTGAGAACATTAACCCAACCTTGCAGCCTCTACTCCTGTGACCTCATCTAAATCTAAGTAGCTTTCAAAGACCCATCTTTTAATACCATCACCTGGGGAGTTAGTGTTTCAACATATACATCTTCAGGTGGCATAAACATTCAGTCCATAAACCTGAATTTTTGCACACTGAAAATATATTTTTTTTTGTCAAATTGGGGAAATTTGGGACTTCGTTTTTTTCTAAATAAATGATCTTCCCTATTCTGTTATGTCTACTTGGAGTCCAATATCACACTTTTCCTCAAAGATCCATGCAACTTTGTTCATTTTAGTTCAGTTTTCAAATTTCCTCATTTTAAGTTGGATACTTTCTATTGCTCTACCTTCAATTTAATTGACTCAGTCCCGTTTCACTTCCATTCTCCTGGCTAGTTCAACACGTGCATTTTTAAATTTCAGGTAGCATATTTTTCAGTTCTAGAATTTCCACTTGATTAATTTTTCTATCTAGTATTTTTTTTCAGGAGACTTCTAATCTTTTCATTCACAAAAAGCATTTGTTATAATAACTACTTTAACTATCCTTTCAGCTAACTCCAGCATATGGGTTATCTCTGTCTCCATCCTAAAAGGATGTTTTCCTTTTTGTTTGCATATTTAGTAATTTTGAATTATATTCCAAACACGGTGTGTGTTATCTTATGTGTTGGCCTTCGATTCCGTTATATTCCTCTGAAAAGTGTTTCCTTTGTTTTTAATTTTGTTTTCACAGGCAATTACAGTGACTGCGATTACTGTGAAGCTGTAAATTATTTCTCAGGCTACAGCCCAAATGTCAGATCAGGTCTTTTAGCCTTGACTGGGCTACTCAAAGTCTGCCTCATACATGAGCCATCAAACATCACTCCAAGATACAGGAAAAAATCATCCATACGAATTGAAGACTACCTCTCTCTCTCTTTCCTTCTTTCTAGAAGGCTGACACTCACTTCATGGTGGGTCTGGTTACCGTAGGCTCTGTTCTCCAGTATTTCAGACCAGTAAGTTTTCACATTTTCCCCAATTATTTAAAGTTCAACTCACTCCCTCAGAGAGGTCTTTTCTGGCAAAACTATGTAATACTGAAATAACCCACTATTTATATTTTATTAATCACCTTGTTTTGATTTCATTATTAAGTGGAAAACTATTTGAAGTTATCTTACAATTTATTGGCTAAATTGCACAACTGCTTATTTCTTAGGTCTGTCTAAAATATCAGCTATGCAACTGTGGATACTTTACTATTATTATTAATTTGTTCATCTATCTAGGAACACTGTGGTCACTAATTATTATTTTGTTCATCTAGAACCATTGTGGTCACTTACTAATAAGTTATTTTAATTATTTATTCTACAAATATTACTGAACATCTAATAATCACTTACTAGTTAAATAATAAGTTATTTTAATTTTTAGCATCTAATAATAAGTAGTTAAATAATAAGTTATTTAGTTATTTATTTATAAATAAAGTATAATTTTAATTTTCATAGTAGTGTAGATCTAATATTTCTGAATGTCCAAGTGTTAAATATATATACATTGACGCATTCTTTTATTACTTAAAGTTTTTATTATATTATCAACAGAGCATGAGCCTCTATAGATATATTTAATTTATTAAGATATACTTGGTTGCCTAGTATTTAATAAATTCTGGTGATTATTTCATGGAGATTTGAAAAAAATTATTAGATACCAATAGCTAAGTTATGTTCCATTCCTCTCTTTTATACACAGGGACATATATAGATATATTAAGATATATAGTTATAATGATATTTTTGTTTAAATATTTTTCTAAAATGTTTTATTCATATAGTAGAATTCTATTTCTCTTTTCAATCAAATGCTTCAATTCTGAAATTTTTTATATTTTAATGTACATGTTTTTTTTTTTTTAAACTTCCCCTTTGGATTCTACCTTGTAAAAAGTTAATACCATAACTCTTGCTTTTTATCATGGTTCACCCTAGTTGATATATACTTGCAATTAAGTTCTGTACTATTTTTTAGGTTTGCTTATTGTAATAGTAACAAAGTAATATTTACAGAGCAAACATTGTTCATTTTTTCCATCTTTAAAAATTAGAATCTTTAAGAATTATTCTAATTCTTTTAATATAAAGATTTTTTTTACTGTAGAAGTTATATAAGTTGGTGGTGGAAAAAACTTTATAGACTGATGAAGGATATTAAATCAGTTTTTCTTCTCATACATTCATTACTTTTAAATTAATCATATGATATAAATATTTTTATGGTGAAAATATTGCTGAAGTATAGGAAGTCAGGGGTAAAATTCTCCTTCATTTTCTAGCATCTTCCCTCTGTCCCTTACAAGTCCATGCCTTTCACAAGGCCTGAAACAACTTTCCTCGCCAGAGCTAAAAGCTGGTGTTAGTGTGGTGGAATGTTTCAGATGATTTCTATGTCTATATATGCACACATGTGTACAAAAGAAGTAGTTTTATGGAAATTTTACATAAATTTATCATATTGTATAAATTATTAAGCAATATGCATTTTTTACTTTATACTATGGCTCTATATGTCAGTATATATTGGCCCATCTTTTATTTATTTATTTTTGAGACAGAGTCCCACTATGTCACCCTTGGCAGAGTGCTGTGGCATTATAGCTCACAGCAACCTCCAATTCTTGGGCTTAAGCCATTCTCTTGCCTCAGCCTCCCAAGTAGCTGGGACTACAGGTGCCTGCCACAATACCTGACTATTTTTTTGTTACTGTTGTCATTGTTTTTAGCAGGCCCAGGCCAAGTTCAAACCCACTAGCCCTGGTGCATGTGACCAGTGCCCTAACCACTGAGCTACAGGTATCAAACCTGGCCCATCTTTTTTATTATCACATAATATTCTACCATATGGCAGTATGGACATTTTTTTTTTGATAGGTAAGTGCTTTCCAAAACATTTTCCTATTAAAAACATACAAACCCATTTTTTAAGATGCTCTATGCCCATGTATATAATGTATTACCGGTATTACATGTTGTCTGAAGGCAGAATGCCACGATGAATGGTATATACATTTAACATTTTAATAAAGGCTGCTGTGTTATTTTCTAAAATAGCTATAATGATTCATATTCTCAATAGAATTACTAAGTATTTAAAATTTTTCCATATCCTGGCTAGCCAAACTTAGCTATTATTAACATGCATGATGATTGCCTAATGGGAAGAACCAGATGTCATTATTTTTAATTTTCTTCACCAATAAAATTGAATATCTTCTGTAGCACTTGTTACATGTTCAAGCTCCAGATTTTCTACTGTTTCCCTTTTCTCCTAATTTTACCATTTGAATTATTTTTCCTTTCCATTTTTTTATTTGTAAGTGTTCTTTATATAGTACAGATGTGGCAACTATTTTTACCTAGTTTCTAGTTATTTTCTTCTGGTTTTTAGCTCTTTAGAAACTTTAATCCTTACTGTCTTTTGCCTTGAAGAAGCTTTTAAATTTATGATGTGTTATTTTCCAGTTTTTACTTTCATGTCATGAATTATTTTGTCTGTTGATGGAAGTTTTCTATAGGAAAAGGCAAGTAAACTCATGGTCTGTATGTACTATAATTAGGTATCCTGACAATTACACAGACTCCATCTGGATCTTTCTGTGTTGCTGGGGTTAGAATTTCTTTTGCTTTTGAAGTAACTTTCAACTGCATGTTTGATGTTTTGGTTTCTCCTTCCTCTGTGGGTTCTTTGATAATTTCATGTCATCTGTTTTCTATTTTCCACTAATTTCTCACAGTGTTTCATCCACTCATGTCACAATTTCCCCCCTGCCCATCCCTCGTTTTTATATGGATTGTTCTATCTATAACATTTTATTTTCTGTTGCAGTGGATTTAGCAGACGCAGTAGGGGTAAGGGAATGACGCATGCATGCTTAATTCACTGTCGTCATCCAATCTCCAATGGGTTTTTGTTTGTTTTTATTTTCAGGGGATCAATTTGTATTTGTGTGTGTTGTTTTTGTTTTTTTTTTTAAAGTCAGACCCTTGCTACTTCCCAGGCTGATATCAGGCTCCTGGGCTCCGATGACTCCCCGCCCCCGCCTCTGTAAGTGGTGGGGTTATAGGCATGATCTACCATCCCTAGCCGATGTGGGCTCTTCCCAGTGGTTAGTTAGAGCCACTCTGTCTTCAAAACAATGACAACATAGGAAATGTATCACTGAGGAGTCTGACTAGCTGAATCTTACTGCTTAACACACATGTATTTATAATAACTGACAAATGGCAATGTGCCCCACTCAGGAAAGTGTGAGTGTTTGCAACTTTTTCAGCTATAGACCAAATTGCAGGGGTCACACTGTGACTTGGGAGTCCCACCCAGCTTTGCAGGTCATGGTGGGGGGAAGGGGTCTTTGTCTTCTTGTACCTTTAGGGTGCAATACTACAGTGAACTGATAGCACTTGGAACAGCTCCCCACTCTAACTGGGGAAAGAATGTTGAGAGGGTCAGCATTCACCCATTTGCTCAGTTAACCAAGAGGATTCATTTGGGTAACACTTGTTGTCTTACAGACACTTCAGTGAGTTATTTGAGATTTTAAAAACTTCAGCCAACTCTAGCCACATACGGGCTTGCTTGTACTCGTTGGATTCAGGTATGGGGAGGTAGGCCCTGCAGTATCTGTGGTGTCTGCCAGAGCCTCCTCTCAGCAATTCAGGACAGACTAACCTCTGGGCCACAGCCAGTCCAAGCTGTGAACTGAAGATCCCAGCTGACTTCTGTCTGAAATTCTATCTTTGCCTTCTGGCCCAAAGGGTTGTGGACACTGCTGAGAGCAGTGACTGAGGGCAGGGGCAGCTGAGGAAGACAGACAGGTTCAGAGCACAATCCCATTGACAGGGAGTAGAACCGAGGCCTCCCAGTGCTAATGGAGCAATGTGAAAATTTCAGTGATGAATTGGGAAAAACCTGTATTTTGAGCACAGTTTTTCTGGCAAACACAGGGGACTGCCATGAAATTGCTGCCAGATACACCTGAGTACACATGAGATATTTGTTCAGTAAACAGTAAATGCATAGAATAAATTACCTTGAAGGGCCATCTGTCCTCCAGATGTATGGTTCATGTTAGCAGAATGACTCCCACTCAGAGAATCTGCACCAGAAAACAGGGCCCAGGGTGCACACACAATGAATAGATATGCACGGGTCACCCCAAAGGTCATCGTCTAAGGACTTCACTTTGCCCATGATGGAGTTTGGTTTTGTGCAACTTAACACAGATACTCCTTTATCTCACAGGCTTAGATTTACCTGTTTTAGGATATATGTATATTTTCTTTTTTTTCGTTCTTACCATAATGTCAATGCTTTGTCTGAATAACAATGTTTGAGAGTAGAAAAAGAACCAAGCTTTTCATATGAACAGAGATGGACAGGGAATGTTACCTACAGCTGGGTGCTGTGTCCATTGGATTATTTCTATTAACTTAAAGCTCACCTGAAGCCAAACATTAGACATTAAGGGTTCTGTGTGGCTCCTGGACAGGTGCCTCCACCCTCCTACCCGGGCCACTTACACTCTACATAGGCTGTAGAAAAATGAAACACCCCACTCAAAGTGGTGAGGGCAGGGACAGGGCATGAAAACCACAGCTCACCAAACTACCGCTTCCAGGCAGTTTAAAACAAACAATCAACACCGCCAAAACCCCAAACAAAATATTTGTTTAGCGTCAAAGACAAAACATCATGTGAGAGCAGGGCTATGGAGCTGCCCCTTCTCAGGACCCACAGCTTCCTCAGCCTCGTTGTTTGGAGAGAAAAGTGAGCCATGCGGGCCCACAGAGCATTTGCTCAGGGTGGAGGGTGACACTGGCCAACTGTGGGCACAGACCAAAGGGCAGAGATGCCGAAAGCTGCAGCTCTATCCACTGCCACCTTCGGGCCTCCTGCTCAAAGGAAATCCAAAGATAGTCCCCGCCCACCTCTTCTCACAAAATACCTCCTTCTGGGTCAGCTACAGCCAGACTCATTGGAGTCCAGCTTGGCAAAGAGCCACAAACTATTCTCTACTGGGAGAGAATGCTTAGCTGTCCACAGATAAGGTTCCTGTTTTCAGCTGTCTTTGATTGTTTGCTTTTAAAAGAAAAATCAAAGAAAAGGTAGTATCTTCCACATTTGAACCAGCCTGTGGCCAGACAGAGCCTGCTGGGAAGGGGCTCCTCAAGGATGCAGAGGGTACATGGATGTTGTCACCTGGAATTTTTGAGAGATCAACACTCCTCTACCAACCTACCACACAATTTCCCATCAGCTCTCATCCCCCACGGGATTAGCCTGATTATGGCTCTGCAGACCCTGGCAGCCTCAGGTAACAGCCCTGGGCCTCTGTGGGCTTCCTTCCTCACCCAGGGTCACTTTGGGCATCTGCTACTCAATAGAGACACAGCAAAGTTCTTTTAAACTAAAGTCAGGGCACAAATCCACTCCATCACCAACAGTCATCTCAGCCTCCTTACTTGGGAGCTGTCAAAATACACATCTGTCTGACCCAAACAAGTAGATAAGATATGACTTATAAAGGGGAAAAACAGGGAAAGGGTGGGGTCTGAGCAGATGCATCTCCAACCCCAGACTGTACTTGGAGATGCAGATCAATGCAGGAGGAAAGAATAAAAAAGAAGGAAAGAGAAAAGCAACAAAGTGGCTATTCCTCTTTCTCTGACCGTCATCGGATGCTTTTCTGGGGTTCTGCTCTCCCTTGTTCTTGGGTGCAGACAGAGCCTGCTCTTGCTGGAGGAGCTGCTGATCCGGTGTGTGGAGAGTCCTGCTGCTCATTGAAGAAGCTGAGCAGCAGGTGTGCAGGCAGCCAGGGCAGAGGCAGGGCTGGCAGAGGCCTCCCCTTGTCATGAGGAGACTGCACATGGTGGTTGTCACAGAAACCCAAGCACCCATCTGAAATAACTTAGGGGACCTGGAAAAATAGACTCGGACCCCCACTTAGGTTAATTAATTGGTAATTTAGTTTACCTGCTGCAGGGGCTGCTGCTCCGAGAGACAGTCAGCAGCCCAGGTGTGAGGGTGAGTTGCCTTTTATAGGCTTTGGGCAAGCATATTACAGAAGCAAAACGTGGCTGGTTAAGGGGGGGGGGGTTACAACTTGGGTAGTCATGGATACAG
>CAUYQV010122402.1:0-19915 GCA_963574575.1 Galagoides demidoff | reverse complement strand
GCCGTGGGGATTTTTTACAACTCCCCCCCGGGCCGGGCGCCATTTCCCCTGTAAACTCCCACCGGGGGGGGGGGGGGGGGGGGGGCCCTGCCAGGAGCCATGGCACAGTGACCCGAGGAGTTATGTGGAGGCAGGGAGATGCCTCAAATTCCCTGGCCTCCATGGAGGTGCTAGGCTGACCTCACCCTGGCCAGTGGCATTAGGTGTAGGCAGGTGGCCCCATCTGGGCCTTGCAAATGTGTGGCCTGAGGGGGCTGTGTGGAGTGTGCTCAGTTGCTACCACACGATGCTCTGAGGGGAGTTTCCAGGCCTGGGAGAGACAGAGGTACCAAGGATGGCCCATGGAGCCACAGCAGTCTCATAAAGGAGTGCTGTTGTTATTCCCATTCCACAGAAGGAAAAACTGAGGCACGGAGCAGCTAGGTCACTTGCCTAGAACCACACGGCACAGATTGGCATAGGTAACATTTTAACCCACACCTGCCTCTCCAGTGCCAGCACCCAGGCAGCCAGACACCATCCCCAAATCCATGCTGACTGCCCACATCCAGCTGAGCTCCAGGGCTGGAGAGACCCCAGGCTGAAGGGAGCCCTTCTTTGGACTCTCCAGGTCATTCTTTCTGGAGGTGGCATCTGTAGCCACACAGGTTTCTGCACCAGGGCAGCGCCAAGGTCTGTAGTCTCTTTACTCCCAGTATGGAGCTGAGGTACAGAGGTGCTCTCAGGGCCCCAGAGGCTCAAGAGCTAGACTGTTCTTTACCAGCTTGTGGCTCCAGGCAAGTTCCCTCCCTTCCTTGAGTCTCAGTTTCTTCATCTGTGAAAACGGATCAGCAAATGCCTCTCACTCATGGAGTTGTGGGGGAATGAATGATTTAGTAAATATATGAATCTCAGGAAAATTCTGGGAATATAGAAACACAAGAAGAGGCTCGGAACCTATAGCTCAAGCAGCTAAGGTGCCAGCCACATACATCAGAGTTGGCGGGTTCGAATCCAGCCTGGGCCTGCCAAACAATAATGACAACTACAACAACCAAAAAAAATAGCCAGTCCTTGTGGTGGGCGTCCGTAATCCAAACTATTTGGGAGGCTGAGGCAAGAGAATCACTGAAGCCCAGGAGTTGGAGGTTACTGTGAGCTGTAATACCACGGCACTCTACCGAGGGTGATAGCTTGAGGCTTTGTCTCAAAAAAAAAAAAAAAAGAAACACAAGAAGAAGAGGAAGAGGAGAGGAAGCCACCATTAGCATTATTGATAATATTGTCCTTGAAAGCTCCTGCAGCAGGAAGGACAGGGGACAGTTTGTTGGGAAGGGAGACCAGCAAAGGGATTCCAGTCCTTCCCATTGATCTGAGACCCAGCACTTTGCAGCTCGGAGGGGCCTCAGACCTGAAACTCCATTCCATGTTGGCACTGAGGCCTGGGAGAGGCTATCCCTGGGTCCAGGCCACTGAGCAGACCAGTCCAGGCTGCCTGGCCTCCCAGGCCCCTTCCCTACACCCCTTCACCTCAGCCTCTGCCCACCCCTGCCTGGCCATGGTCTGTCTCTCAGATTGAGGTCACTTCAGCCTCTCTGGCACTGCAGTGACCAGAGGCCTCTTGGAAGTGCAGCCAGCCCTACACCGGCTGACCTCTGACTTTCAGGGACTATAGGTTCAGACTGTAGTAATGGTCTTGTAATAGTGTCAGTAATTCCACCACAGGGACTCTGTGTGGGCCTCAGGGAAGTTCCCTGGAGTGGTGAACTCCTGGTTCAGGGCCCTTTGCTTGGAAGCACACGAAGGCAGTGAGGGTGGGCACCAACATGCCACACAGTGTCCTGCTCTGAGGTGGGAAGTGTCTCAACCTACCTCTCCTCTTCCAGGGAGCCTTTCCAGCTCTGTGAAAGGACTCAAGCCCTGGACCAACAGCAGGGACTCTGGCTAGCCACCACTCCTTCTGGGCCTCATGTGCCCCTCCATAATGCAGCCAGATGGCATCAGTACTGGCAGAGGGTAAACACTGATGCCTTCAGGACACACTGAACCCAGGGGCCCAGTGGTGGGATGGGGCTGCGGGAGCCTGCAAGCCCTTTCGCTCCTCTTACTCTGTTAGTGCTGCTGTAACAATGTACCTGAGACTGGGCGATTTACAAAGAAAGGAGGCTCACAGTACTGCAGGTTGGGAAGTTCAAGGGTATAGCTGGGGCTTTGGCTACTCTGCTCAGCATCACAATGGGACAGAAGGTCAAAGGGGAAGCAGGCACGGTAAGGCTGAGGGAAGCTGGTTTTTTAACATCTCTTGCTCTTGGTGGAACTGATTCCCATCCTCTAAGGCAGCAAGCCATTCTTGAAGACTGTGCCCCCTGACCCAAAACCCACCAACTAGGAAACCTCATATCACTCACCAAACTGGGAATGGAACTTCAGTGTGAGCTTTGGTGGAAACAAAACCACAGCACCCTCCTGTCCTTCACCATGTCCTGAATGCCCATCAAGGCAGCCACTGCACATCTCTGGGGACCACTCATGCTGTCTTGAGCCGAGTATAGATCCTGACACAGCGGTATACTTACACTGTCCCAAAGACCAGGAACACTCTTCTGTTCTCAAAAGCCACCTCTCACTTACTTTTCAAGATATTTAAAATATCAATTCCTGGGAGGCCTGCCTTCACCCTTCTGGTGAAGGTCCTCCTGCGGGCCCTCCCTGCCTCCCTTTGGCCTCAGTGTCCCCATCCTATCCCCCCGCCTTCCCACCCAGTGCAGACCCGCCACGCTGGTTTCCTCCGCAGGTCCAGACTGGCAGGTCCCTCCTTGGGCACAGACGTGCGTGGGCAGCGCCATCTGCTGGTGACTCCCAGATGGCAGAGCAACGTTGCCGTCAGGGATGTGTCTGTGCCTGGGGCTTGTAACCAGAGGTCCACACCACGCCAGAACCCCAGGCAAATCGTCATTCTAAGAGGCGTCTTGACCTTGGAGCACAGAGCTTGCTGAGTTCCTGTCCTGCCTACCGTTTTTCATGTTGCCTCTGGCAATTACCTTCCCTTTCTGACTCTGAGTCTCCCCTTCTGCAAAACATATCCATTTATTCAACAGCTATCACCTAAGTACCTACTGTGTGCTGGACACTGAGCTGGACACTGGGGACACTGCAGGACAAGGATGAGCAAAGTCACTGCCCCAGGAAGCTGGCACAGAAGGGATAGGCAATAAACACATGTACATAATTACAAAGTGTAATGTCAGTTATACAGCACAGGGTGAGTGCGCTGAAGAAACCAGCCAGGGAGGGAGGCAGAGCGTGGTGTAGGATGCTAGGGGAGGCCTCACAGGCAGGTGGGGACGTCGGTGGAAGGACAATGACCTGACTGTACAACACCCATCCTCTTGGAATCTCTCCCCTGCCACCTCCTCCCATCCCTTGGGCAGCTCCCTGCCTTTCCTTTGCTGGTTCCTCCTCAGGGTACCCCCAAGCACATCCTAGGGTCTCTCTTCTACCTGCACTAACCCTGGGGGTGGTCTCAGCAAACCTTACAGTTTCAACACCTTGACAATTCCTAGAATGTCATCCTTAGACTTGCCCTCACCTCTCAACTTAGGCTTATACATGCAACATCCCCACTTCTAAAAACAAGCTTCTCATCGTCCCCCCAAATTCCACCATCTTTATCTCTGTAAAACACCATCCCACCAGTTTCTCAGGGCAAGAGATCTCCCTTTCTCTCCCGCCCGGTACTCCAGCCATGAGCAAGTCCTGCTGACGACCTCTGGAAGGTAATTGGACTGTGACCCCATCTTCCCCACTCCAGGCCCCCAAAGCATTCACCTGGGCCAGTGTAGGTGCCTCCTCACTAAGCTCCTCCCCTAACCCCTAACTCTGTTCTCCACACAGCCACAGAGAGTGGAGGGAGCACCTGCAAACCTAATCAACCTCACCCCGCCTGTGCTCAGGACTCTTTCCGCCCTCCCAATTCAGCCAACATTGAAGGCCTCACCATGGTCTACAAAGCCATCCCTTCAGAAGTAAACCCAGCTTCTCTAATGTAAGAGGGCTCTTTAGGAAAACAAATAAAAGGGGTCTAGATTGAAGGTGAAGTCAGCATGGAAGGTGGAGTGGACAGGGGTCTTCACCAACTACTACAAAAGCAGCTTGCTGGTCCTATGCAGCCACTTTGGAAAACAGCTTGGCAGTGTCTATGAAGTGGAGCACAAGGCACCCCTCGGAGGCAGCAGTTCCACTTGTCAAGCCCTAACAGAAAAGCATACGTGTGTGCACCAAAAGCCATGTGCTAGAATGTTCCTGGCACTGTTCTTTTTTTTTTTTTTTTTTTGAGGCAGAGCTTCAAGCTGTCACCCTCTGTAGGTGCGGTAATGTCACAGCTCACAGCAATCTCCAACTCTTGGGCTTAAGTGATTCTCTTGCCTCAGTCTCCCAAGTAGCTGGGACTACAGGCGCCGGCTACAACGCCCAACTATTTTTTGGTTGTAGTCGTCATTGTTGTTTAGCAGGCCCGGGCTCGATTCAAACCTGCTAGCTCTGGTGTATGTGGCTGGCGCCCTAGCCTCTTGAGCTACAGGCGCCGAGCCACTTACTGTCATTTTAGAAGTAGTTCTTTTCTTCTTCTTCTTCTTTTTAAAAACATCTATCTATTCGTTTTATTAAGCAGTTACAATTCACGGAGAGTAGGTGAGGGGAGCGCCCGGGCGCCTGGCGGTTCGCCCGGGCTCCGGTCTCCGGGCTCGGCTCCGCGGCCGGTTCCCCCGGGCTCCGCGGCCGGCTTCTCGGCAGATCCCTCACCCCTGCGGCGGGCTCGGCGTCTGTGGGCAACGGGCCCTGCGAGGGCGCAGGCTGTCTCTCACATACTGTCTCTGCGCGGCTTCTGCACGCGCGGAGAGGTGCAGTGGTCCTGCTCCGTCCCCTTAGCGCAGCCGCCCGCTTGCGCAGCAGGAAGGGGACCTGTAGTTCCGGAAGATGCCGGAAGAGGGCAGAAGTGGCCATCGGCTGAGGGCAGCTGGCTGGGGTGCCCCGGGAAGCGGACAAACACACTGCTCAGTCCTGGGAGGAGCCTCACGTCGGCAGGTTCGAACCCCGGCTCCTCCATTTCCTAAACCTTAATCCCGTCCCCGGTAAAATGGAGATTACTATAAGGATTAATCATGTGAAGGTAAGGTACCTTGTTTAACTCATTTTTCACAAAAGCTGAGGCTATTTGATGAGCTAGACTAAATTTAAGAATTTTTCTTTCGTGGGTGGCAGCTGTGGCGCAAGGAGTAGGGCGCCGGCCCCATATACTAGGGGTGGCGGGTTCAAGCCTGGTTCCAGCCAAAAGTGCAAAAAAAAAAAAAAAGAAAGAAAAAAGAAAAGAAAAGAAGAAGAAGAAAGAATGAAAAGAATTTTTCTTTTGTTTTTTGAGCCGAAGTCTCACTTTATTGCCCTGGGTAGACTGCTGTGGCATCACAGCTCACAGCAACCTCCAACTCTGGGGCCCAGGCGATTCTCCTGCCTCAGCCTCCCCAGTAGCTGGGACTACAGGCACCCACCACAACTCCCAGCTAGTTTTTTGTGGCAGTTTGGCCGGGGCTGGGTTCAAACCCATCACCCTCGGTATATGGGGCCGGCATCCTACTCACTGAGCCACAGGCGCTGCCCATTTAAGTTTTTTTGTTTGTTTGTTTGTTTATTTGTAGGTTTTTGCCAGGGCTGGGTTTGAATCCACCACCTCTGGCATCTGGGGCCAGCGCTCTACTCCTTTGAGCTACAGGTACCGCCCACACACTTTTAATTTTTTTGTTTTGTTTTGTTTTTGAATTTTGCTTTCAATTGGCTTTCAGTCATCTTAGATTGAAGTTTTTTTTATTTTCTTATTTTCTTTTATTTATGTATTTATTGAGACAGAGTCTCACTTTGTGGCCTTCGGTAGAGTGCCATGGCATCACAGCTCACAGCAACCTCCAACTCCTGGGCTCAAGCAAGTCTCCTGCCTCCACTTCCCAAGTAGCCACAACGCCTGGCTATTTTTTTTTTTTTTTTGGTTGCAGCCATCATTGTTGTTTGGCGGGCTGGGCTGGATTAAAACCCACCACCTTAGGTGTATGTGGCTGGCGCCTTAGCCACTTGAGCCACAGGTGACGAACCCACCTCTTGGGTTTTATTGATTATCTTGCCTCAGCCTCCCAAGTAGCTGGGACTACAGGTGCTCACCACAACACCCGGCTTTTTTTTTTTTTTTTTTTTGGTAGAGATGAGGTCTCCCTCTGGCTCCAGCTGGTCTCAAACCTCTGAGCTCAGGGCAATCCACCCACCTCGGCCTTCCAGGGTGCTAGGATTACAAGTGTAAGCCACCACACCTGGCCAAATTTAAGAATTTTTTATTTATCTGGGTCCTAGTATGGAGAAGGACAGTGGTGAGGAAGGGAATAACGTGACTGGAAAGTGGAAAACAAAAAGCATTAAAAAACAAAACAAAACATACAAGTAGGTTTATTTGCCCATAAACTCAGAAGTGTATGAAATGTCACATTACTTCATTAACTTAAAAAAATTTTTTTTATTAAATCAAAACTTTGTACATTGATGCATTTATGGGGTTCAGGGTACTGCTTTGAGAAACAATGTGAAATGCTTACATTGAACTAAGTAGCACATCCATCACAATTATACTCATTTCTTTCTTTCTTTCTTTTTTTTTTTTTGTAGAGACAGAGTCTCACTTTGTTGCCCTCAGTAGAGTGTGTGGTGGCATCACACAGCTCACAGCAACCTCCGACTCTTGGACTTAGGCAATTCTCTTGCCTCAGCCTCTGGAGTAGCTGGGACTACAGGCGCCTGCCACAACACCCGGCTATTGTTTTTTTTAATTGTTGTTGAAGTTCAGCCAGGGCTGGGTTTGAACCTGCCACCCTTGGTATAAGGGGCTGGTGCCCTACTCACTGTGCCACAGGCGCCACCCTATACTCATTTCTTAATAGCTTTGAAATGTACCATAGCATCATGCACAAATACCCTCCCTCCTCCCATATTCCCCTCCCCTCTTTCTCCTTTTCCCTTCTACTTTCTGGACTATAGTTATGTTTTTGCTATTCATGTGAGTGTGTAGGTGATTACATATTGATTTCATAGTAGTATTGAGTACATTGGATACTTATTTTCCCCCCATTCTTGAGATACTTTACTAAGAAGAATATGTTCCAGCTCCATCCAGGTAAACATAAAAGATGTGAAGTCTCCATCTTTTTTATGGCTGCATGGTATTCCATGGTGTACATATACCATAATTTGTTAATCCATTCATGGGTTGATGGGCACTTGGGCTGTTTCCATGTCTTGGCTATTATGAATTGGGCTGCAGTAAACATTCTGGTGCAAATATCTTTGTTGTAAAATAATTTTTGATCATCTAGGTATATACCTAGTAGAGGAATTGCAGGATCAAACGGTAGGTCTACTTTTAGTTCCTTGAGTGTGTTCTCCAAACTTCCTTCCAAAAAGGTCATATTAGTTTACATTTTCACCAGCAGTGTAGAAGTGTTCCCTTCTCTCTGCAACCACACCAACATCTGTAGTTCTGGGATTTTGTGATGTGGGCTAATCTTACTGGAGTTAGATGATATCTCAAAGTGGTTTTGATTTGCATTTCTCTGATGATTAAGAATGATGAGCATTTTTTCATGTGTTTGTAGGTCATGCACCTGGCTTCATCAGAGAAGTTTCTGTTCAAGTCTCTTACCCACATAGAAATGGGGTTATTTATTCTTTTCTTATTGATTAGCTTGAATTCTCTGTGCATTCTAGTTATCAGACCTTTATCGGGAGCATAACCTGCAAAAATCTTTTCCCATTCTGAAGGTTGTCTGTTTGCTTTACTTACTGTGCTCTTGGCTGTGCAAAAGCTTTTTAGTTTGATCAGATCCTAGTAATGTATTTTTGGTGTTGCTTCAATTGTCCGGGGGGGTTGGGGGGGGGGTGTCCTCATAAAATATTCTCCCAAACCAATTTCTTCAAGTGTTTTCCCTGCACTCTCTTCTACTATTTTTTTTTTTTTAGTTTCATGTCTTAAGTTTAAACCTTTTGTCCAGTAAAGTAAGAATCAATTTTTGTTAATGGTTAAAGATGTGGGTCCAGTTTCAGTCTTCTATAGGTCACCAGCCAGTTCACCCAGCACCATTTGTTAAATAGGGAGTCTTTTCCCTACTGAATATTTTTGATAGGCTTGTCAAAGATCAAACAATGATCAGTAGCTGGGTTCATCTCTTGGTTCTCTATTCTGTTCCATAAATCTACCTCCCGATTTTTGTGCCAGTACCATGCCATTTTGATCACTATAGATTTATAATATAGCCTGAAGCCTGGTAATATGATACCTCCTGTTTTGTTCTTATTTCTGAGTAATGTATTTGCTATTCAAGGTTTTTTCTGATTTCATATAAAATGAACTACTATTTTTTCAAGTTCTTTAAAGTATAACAATGGTTCTTTAATAGGATTGTATTAAATCTGTAGATTGCTTTGGGTAGTATGGACATTTTAACAATGTTGATTCTTCCCAGCCCTGAGGATGGTATGTTTTTCATCTGTTATAACATCTTCGGCTATTTTTTTTTTTTGGCCAGAGCCGGGTTTGAACCCACCACCTCCGCTGGTGCCCTACTCCTTTGAGCCACAGGCCCTCATCTTCAGCTATTTCTTTTCTCAGAGTTTCATAGTTCTCTTTATAGAGATCTTTCACATACTTTGTTAGGTAAATTCCCAGTTATTTCATCTTCTTTGGCATTATTGTAAAAGGAATAGTCTCCTTGACTATATTTACAGCTTGACAATTGTTGGCTTATATAAAAGCTACTGACTTGTAGCTTTTTTTGTATCCTGAGACACTGCTGTACTTCTTGATCACTTCTAAGAGTTTTGAAGTTGAGTCCCTGGGATTTTTAGGTATAGGATCATATAATCAGCAAGAGTGAGAGTTTGATCTCCTCTGACCCTATTTGGATACCCTTCATCACCTTCTCTTACCTGATTGCAATGGCTTAGACTTCCATTACTATGCTGAATAGCAGTGGAGACAGTGAGTATCCTTGCCTCATTCCTGATCTGACTGGAAATGTTTTCAATTTTACACCATTCAATATGATATTGGCTGTGGGTTTGCCGTAGATGGCCTCTATCAGTTTTTTTTTTCTTTTTTTGCAGTTTTTGGCTGGGGCTGGGTTTGAACCTACTACCTCCGGCATATGGGGCCGGCGCTTTACTACTTTAAGCCACAGGCATGGCCCAGCCTCTATCAGTTTAAGAAATGTCCCTTCTGTGCCTATTTTCTTAAGTATTCTGATCATGAAAGGATGCTGGATATTATCAAAGGTTTTTTCTGCATTAATTGAGAGAATCATAAGGTCTTTGTTTTTTCTATTATTGATGTGATGTATTATATTTATAGATTTGCATATGTTCAACCAACCCTGCAACACTGGAATAAAACCAACTTGATCACGATGTATAATTTTTTTGATGTGTTGTTGAATTCTGTTTGCTAAGATCTTATTGAATAATTTTGCATCGATATTCATTAATGATATTGGTCTATAATTTTCTTTCTTTGTCAGATCTTTTCCTGGTTTGGGTATCAGGATGATATTTGCTTCATAGAATGTGTTGGGAAGTATTTCTTCTTTTTCTATGCTTTGGAAAACGTTGTATAATATAGGTACTAGTGGCTCAGCGCCTATGGCTTAAGTGGCTAAGGTGCCAGCCACATACACCTAAGGTGGCGGGTTCAAATCCAGCCCAGGCCCGCCAAACAACAATGATGGCTGCAACCAAAAAATAGTCGGGCGCTGTGGCGGGTGCCTGTGGTCCCAGCTACTTGGGAGGCAGAGGCAGGAGACTCTCTTGAGCCCAGGAGTTGGAGATTGCTGTGAGCTGTGATGCCACGGCACTCTACCCAGGGGAATAGCTTGAGGCTCTGTCTCAAAAAAAAAAAAGAAAGAAAGAAATATAGGTACTAGTTCCTCTTGAAAGGTTTGATAGAATTCAAATGTGAAGCCTTCTGGTCCCAGACTTTTCTTTTTTGGGAGATTTCATATTGTTGATGCTATTTTAGTGGTTGATATAGGTCTATTTAAGATTTCTAATTCTTTCTGGTTGAATCTAGGAAGGTGGCGTGCTTCCAGGTATTGCTCTATTGCCTTCAGATTTTTATATTTCTGGGAACAGAAATTTTTGTAGTAATCATTGAGGATTTTTTTGAATTTCTGAAGTGTCTGTTGTTATTTCTCCTTTATCATTTCTGATAGATGATATTAGAAATTTTACTTTTATTTTCTTTCGCTCTCTCTTTCGCTCTCTCTTTCTTTCTCTCTCTCTTTCTTTCCTTCCTTCCTTCCTTCCTTCCTTCCTTCCTTCCTTCCTTCCTTCTTCTCCTTCTCCTTCTTTTTTGTAGAGACAGAGTCTCACTTTATCACCCTTGGTAGAGTGCTGGGGCGTCACACAGCTCACAGTTAGTTATCCAACTCCTGAGCTTAGGCAATTCTTTTACCTCAGCCACCCAAGTAGCTGGGACTACAAGTGCCCACCACAATGCCTGGTTATTTTTTGTTGTTGTTGCAGTTTGGCCAGGACCAGGTTTGAATGTACCACCCTTGGTATATGGGGCTGGCGCCCTACTCACTGAGCCACAGGCATCACCCAGAGATTTTACTTTTCCAGTTCTGGTTAGGTTGGCCAAAAATTTATCAATTTTGTTAATTTTTTCAAAAAAACAACTTTTTATTTTGTTGATCTTCTGAATGATTCTTTTATTTTCAATTTCATTTAATTCTGACCTAATTTTGGTTATTTCTTTTCTTCTGCTGAGTTTGGGATTGGAATATTCTTCCTTTTCCAGTTGCTTGAGATGATCCATTAAGTTGTTGGCTTCCTCTCTTTCTGTTTTCTTGAGGAAGGCTTCCAGTGCTATAGATTTCCTTCTTAGGACTTCCTTTGCAGTATCCGACAGGTTTTGATAATTTGTGTCTTTTTTTTTTTTTTTTTGAGAAAGTGCCTAAAGCTGTCCCCCTGGGTAGAGTGCCATGGCATCACAGCTCATAGCAACCTCCAAATCCTGGGCTCAAGCAATTCTCCTGCCTCTGCCTCCCAAGTAGCTGGGACTACAGGCGCCTGCCACAACGCCCAGCTAATTTTTTGTTGCAGCCATTATTGTTGTTTGGCAGGTCCGGGCCAGATTTGAACCCACCACCTCAGGTGTATGTGGTTGGTGCCTTAGCCACTTGAGCCACAGGTGCCAAGCCAATTTGTGTCTTCATTATCATTTTGTTCCAAAAATTTGGTGATTTTTTTCTTAATCTCATTTTACCGAGCTATCCTTCAGCCTAAGATTATTTAGCTTCCATGACTTTGTTTGAGTATGAAGACTCCCGTTACTATTGAGTTCAACTTTCATTTCATGGTGGTCCAAGAAGATACAAGGAATAATTTCTATACTTTTAAATTTGCTGAGGTTAGACTTGTGTCCTAGGATATGATCTATTTTAGAGGATGACCCATGGGCTGATGAGAAGAATGTATATTCAGTTTTATTACCGTGAAATGTTCTGTAGAGGTCTGTAAAGTCCATTTGTTCCATGGTCAGGTTTAAGTCTAATATTTCTTTGTTTAGTTTCTTCTTGGAGGATCTATCTAAAACTGTCAAAGGGGTGTTAAAATCTCCAACTATTATAGTGCAGGAAGATATCAAGTTGTTCACATCCATTAGGGTCTGCTTTATGAATTTAGGAGCATTCTGGTAGGGTGCATAAATGTTCATTATCGAAATCTCTTTATGTTGGGTGTTTGCCTTGACAAATATGTAGTGACCTTCCTTATCTTTCTTTATCTTTGTTGGTTTAAAGCTACTGCTACTAAAATTGCAACCACTGCTTTTTTTTGGTCTCCATTTGCCTATATTATACAAGTCCATCCCTTTGCCCTGAGTCTATTTTTATCCTGTAAGTTAAGGTGAGATTCTTGTATACTGCAGGTATCTGGTCTGAGTTTATGTATCGTCAGCCCAACTGTGCCTCTTTAGAGGACAATTTAAACCATTCACATTAATTGAGAGAATTGATAAGCCTGGTTGTGTTTTGGGTGACATGATTTTCAGATGTCCGGTGGACATTTTTAATCCTTTCCCCACTGAGGAAGTTGAATTTTGTTCAAAAATTTCTGGGTGAGTTTACTTTGGAGGCAGAGCATGGTGCTTGTTATTATGGAGGATGGGTCTGAGAATATCCTGGAGAGCTGGTTTAGTTATGGCAAATTTCTTCAACATGTCTATGTCATTAAAGTATTTGATTTCTCCATCACAAATGAAACTCATTTTAGCTGGATATAGATCCTGGGCTGGAAGTTGTTTTGTTTTAGGAGCTTGAAGGTCAATGACCATCTTCTGGCTTGAAATGTTTCGGCTGAGAGATCTGCAGTTATTCTGATATTTCTCCCTTTGTAAGTGATGCTTTTCTTATGTCTGGCTGCTTGCATAATTTTCTCCTTTGTCTTAACTTTGGTAAAGTTAATCACGATGTGTCTAGGAGATGCTTTATTTGGATTAAGTCTTGCTGGAGTTCTGAAACTGTCTGCTATCCGAAGTTCTGTACTCTTTCAATGCTTGGAAAATCTCTTGGAGTAGACCATCTGTACCTTTAGAACCATCCTCTTCTCCTTCAGGAATTGCTATAAGATGAATGTTCGATCTTTTGGAGTGATCCCACAACTCTCTTAGGGAATGATCAGTTTTTGCTCTCCATTTGTCTGCCTCTTTGATCATTTGGGAATGTTCAAAAGCTTTGTCCTCAGTTTCAGAGATCCTTCCTTCTGCCTGGTCAACTCTATTACTGAGGGATTTTACTGTATTTTGGAGCTCCTCAACTAACTTTTTTGTTTCCTTGAGCTCTCCTATCTCTTTTCTCATTATGTCCATATCTTTGGTGACTTGGGCTTTGAATTCATTAATTTCTTGAGACAACTTTAGAACTACTTTTTGGAATTCAATTTCAATCTTTTCTTCCATTCTGTTTATTTGCAATCCATATTCTGAATTGAATTTTTGACATTGCTGCCATTTGTCTATGCATGGCATCTTCAGTTGTAGCTCCTTTGTCATTTCTTGGGAGGGTTGATCTACTCTGGTTATTGCCAGAGTTCTCTGTTGGGTCCACACTATGCTTATTTTCCACTGTTTGGTTATTAGAACTGGTAGGGTGAGATTAAATTGGAGTTCCCAGTTGGTAGAGATAGCCCCTTACCAAAGCACTAGGCTTTGTAATTGTGTCCTATCTCCTACAACCTTACAAAGGCCCCTTTTAGAGTTTTGGCTGGAAACTCTGAGGACCTACTTGGTGAGATGGAGCAAGCTAGCTCTGATTTGATATTAGCCAACCTCTACTCTATCCTAAGAAACCACAGTATTAGGTTTAAATCTCAACTGTGAAGAGATAGAAACAGCTGCAGTGCCCAGCCCCCACCCTTCAGTTCTTTTCCACTACAGAACTTCAAAGGACAACCTCAGAATGTCCCCAAGTGGACAGCCCCAGACATGGGTTCCAATTAAGTTGTCTCAGACAGTGCAAACCCCTTCAACAGAGAGGGATTCAAGGGTCTCCAACAGCACAATTAGAGCAGGGATCCACATTCCCACCTGCCAGACTCAGTCCACACTGTGTCTGCTTCTCTGCTCACAGACCCAGTTGCAGCCAGGGGCCACATCCCCGCCCACCAGTCTCAGTCCACACCCAGCTAGCCTCTGCTTGTCAGACCAGTTGGAGTCAGGGGACCATGCCCTCACCTGCCAATCTCAGTCCACTGCCTGGCAAACCTCTGTTTATAGGCTCTGTTAGAGTCAGGGTACTACACTCTGCCCGCAGGTCTCAATCCTCACTCATTAAACCTCTGCTCACCAGCTCAACTGGAGACAGGAGACCAGCCCTGTCTGCCAAACTCAGTCCACACGGGGCAACCACTGTCCCACTGTGAGTGCCATCAGAGCTGGGGGTTCTGCACCTTATCCTGCCAGACACAGCTTGAACTGAGGGTCAACACCACCACTGGCTGGGCATAGTCATAACAGAGGACTGCTCTTCCTCCTGCTGAGTGTCCCTTTCTTCCCACACCCTCTTTCTTCCTTGTTAGTCCCAGATTCTGTCCTGATGGTTGGTGGTCCACAGTATTCCCAGATCTCTCAGGACAAGACCAAACACTCTGTGCTCTGCAGGGGGCAGAGTTCAGACCACCATGCGAGGGGGAAAGGGTGGACTGGGAGTTTGGACTTGTGGGGGAAAATATCTGTTCAATTTTATGCCTGGCAGGGTGGTATCTAGGTTCATAAGTGGGACCTCCCTGGAAAAAGAGACCTGGAGTTTAGCGGCGCTCTCCAGCGAGGTAAAATGAGAGGTCTTTTGTTCCCTGCTTGTTCACAGATAGCCTGTGGCAGGCTCCTGCTTGGGGGAGGGGTCTCCCATCCTCTCGTCGGTAGGCTTTGTACCTGTAATTTGTTTTCTTAAATGCATTTCCTTGGGGTTACAGTTTGCCAAACTTTTTTCTTGGCTCAGCTTCCTACCTTTGGTTTCATATTCCATCCAATTTTTCTTCCTCTGCTCAGGAGCCTCTGCCGAGGGTTGCTACCAGTTGACCATCTTTCCAGAATCAATTTTTTAAAAATTTTAAATGAGGACAGTGCCTGTGGCTCAATGAATAGTGCTCCAGCCCCATATATCAAGGGTGGCGGGTTCAAACCCAGCCCCACCCAAACTACAACAAAAAAATAGCTAGATGTTGTGGTGGGCACCTGTAGTCCCACTACTTGGGAGGCTGGGGTAAGAGAATTGCCTAAGTCCAAGAGCTGGAGGTTGCTGTGAGCTGTGCTACCATGGCACTCTACCGAGGGCAACACAATGAGACCCTGTCTTAAAAAAAAAAAAATTAAATGACTTGCTTTTAGAAAAATATGTGTTCAACAGGAAAAAACTCCAAGTTGAAAGTACATGGGGAAAAAAACCAGCAAATCGCCCACTGCATGTTATACGTGGGCTTTTATATTTCATGAATATCATTATAGAACCCTCTCCACACAGCCTCAATTTACAGGATGAACAGATGGATGGACAGATTTTTAAGACTGGGATCACAATCTGTGCTATTTTTTTTTCTCTGTGTACAGCCAATGACTTTGTGTGCATGTGTTTAAAAAATAATTAATAGACTTCTGGGGAAGCAGTTTTAGGTTTACAGAAAAATTGAGCAGAAAGTACAGAGGATACCTATATATCCTTTCTCTCACACACCCACATTCACACCTGTTTCCCTGCTGGTAACATTTTGCATTATAGTGTGATACATTTGTTACAAATGGTAAAGCAATATTCCTATGTAATTATTAAATAAAGTTCATAGTTCACATTAGGTTTCACATTTGGTATTGCACATTCTGTGGGTCTGGACAAATGCATCCTGACGTGTATGTACCATTGTGGTGTCTTACAGAGTATTTTCCCACAGACTTGCTCTACTTGCTCCCTCCCTCCTCCTAACCCCTGGAAACTGCTGATCTTTCTTTTTTTTTTTGAGACAGAGTGTCATTCTGTCACCCTGGATAGAGTGCTGTGGCATAGCTCACAGCAACCTCAAGCTCTTTGGCTCAAGCAATCTTCTTGCCTCAGCCTTCCAAGTGGCTGGAACTACAGGCGCCCATCATGATGCCCCACTAGTTTTTCTATCTTTAGGAGAGACAAAGTCTCACTGTTGCTCAATCCACCTGCCTCACCCTCCCAGAGTGCTGGGATTACAGGTGTGAGCCACCTCATGTCATCCTTGGTAGAGTGCCATGGCATCACAGCTCACAGCAACCTCAAACTCCTGGGCTCAAGGGATTCTCTTGCCTCAGCCTCCTAAGCAGCTGGGACCACAGGCACCTGCCACAATGCCTGGCTATTTTTTGTTGCAGTTGTCATTGTTGGTAGCTAGCCCGTGCCGGGTCTGAACCTGCTAACTTAGGTGTATGTGCCATAACCACTGTCCTACGGGTGCCATCCCACTTTTTTAAATGTCTCTATAGTTATGCCTTTTACAGAATGTTCCATAATGGGAATGATATAGTATGTAGGCTTTTCAGATTGGCTTCTTATACCTGACGGTGTGTATTTAAAGTTCTTCCAGACTTTTTCATAGCTGGATCGCTCTTTTCTTTTTAGCACTGAATAATATTCCATTGTCAGGATGGACCACAGTTTATACATTCATTCAGCTGCTGAAGGACATCTTGATTGTCTCCAAGTTTGGCAACTATGAATAAAGCTGCTATAAACATCCATATGCACATTTTTCATGTGGTCATACATTTTTAACTCATTTGGGCAGATACCAAGAGGCTGGATCATATGGTAAGAGTATGTTTAGTTTTGTATGTTAGAAACTTCCTGTCTTCCAAAACAAAATACCACAGCCTGGTTGGCTCAACCAATAGAAATTTATTTCTCACAGCTCTGGAGGCTGGATTTCTGAGTCCAAGTCAAGGTGCTAGAGGGATGGGTTTCATTCTGAGGTGTCTGCATACTCTAGGTGTCTCTTCTTATAAAGACACTAATCCTATTGGATCAGGGCCCCATCCTTATAACCTCATTTAAGCTTAATTATCTCCACAAGGCCCTTTCTCCAAATATAGTCATATTAGGGGTTGGTTGGAGTTTCAACGTATGAATTTTGAGGGGACACAAATATTGAGTCCATAATAGTGCCAAACTGTCTTCAAAGTGACTGTACTATTGTGCCTTCCCACCATCAATGAATGAGAGAATTCCTGTTGTTTCAAGTCCTTCTCAGCCCCTGATGTTGTTGGTGTTTGGGATTTTAGCCATTCTATTATAACAGGTGTGTAGTGGTATCTCATTGTTTAATTCCTTATTGATACCTGATGCTAAGCACCTTTTCATATGCTTACTTGCCATCTTGTATCTTCCTTTGGCAAAGGGGCCAGATCTTTTTTTTCATGTTTAAATCAGGTTGTTTGTTTCCTGGTTGTTTGTTTGAAAAGGTGTATATATAGTGCATCACCTGTGCCTCAGAGGAGTAGGGCGCCGGCCCCATATACCAGAGGTGGTGGGTTCAAACCCGGCCCCAGCCAAAAACTGCAAATAAATAAATAAAATAAAATTTGAGAAAAAAGAAAAGGTGTACATATATTTTGGAAAATAGTTTCTTTTTTAATTTAAAAATTATTTTATAGGGTAGCACCTGTGGCTCAAAGGAGTAAGGCACCGGCCCCATATGCCAGAGGTGGCAGGTTCAAACCCAGCCCTGGTCAAAAACTGCAAAAAAAAAAATTATTTTATTTTATTTTTTCTATTGATACATAATATTTGTGTATACTTATGGGGTATATGTGATATTTTATTGCACGCATAGTAAGTACAAGGATGAGGTAAACGTATTTAGGATTCCATCACCAGGTACATTTGTCATTTCTTTTTTCTTTTTTTTTCTTCTAGAGACAGAGTCTTTCTTTATCACCCTCGGTAGAGTGCTGTGACATCACAGCTCACAGCAACCTCCAGCTCTTGGGCTTAGGCAATTCTCTTGCCTCAGCCTCCTGAGTAACTGGGACTACAGGTGCCCATCACAATGCCCAGCAATTTTTTTGTTGCAGTTTGGCCAGGGCCAGGTTTGAACCCACCACCCTTGGTATATGGGGCTGGTGCCCTACCCACTGAGCCATAGGTGCCGCCCACATTTGTCATTTCTTTTTTTTGAGACAGAGCCTCAAGCTGTTTCCCTGGGTAGAGTGCTGTGGCTTCACTGCTCACAGCAACCTCCAACTACTGGGCTCAAGCGAGTCTCCTGCCTCCGCCTCCCAAGTAGCTGGAACCACAGGCGCCCGCCACAATGGGACGGTCTAGGGCTACCCTGGCCGTGTCTCTCATGCCTGAAAGGATCTGACTCACCATAACTAGGAGACTTTTCATTTTAGGAATACCAAGGTGTTCAGGGCCCAGCTCCTGGACCAGCATGGTGAGGGACCAAGGGGCCCAGAGGTCACCAGACATTAGACCATTTTTATAGCCATTGCAGTGGATGCAGAAAGTATGTCACTTGGGGTTTGATTGTGTTTCCCTAATGACTAATGATGTTGAGTATCTTTCAAGATTTATGATCCATTTATATGCCTTATTTGGAGAAAAATCTATTCAGATCCTTTCCCTTTTTTTTTTTTTTGGAGATAGAGTCTCAAGCTGTCACCCTGGGTAGAGTGCTGTGGCATCACAGCTCACAGCAACTTCAAACTCTTGGGCTTAAGTGATCTTACCCTAGCCTCCCAAGTAGCTGGGACTACAAGGCATCCGCCACAATACCGGTTATTTTTTGTTGCTCTTGTCATTGTTGTTTATCTGGCCCACACTAGGTTCAAACCCACCAATCCCAGTGTATGTAGCTGGCTTTGTAACCACTGTGCTATGGGCTCTAAGCCCCTTTGCCCATTCTTTAATTGGGCTGTTTGTGTTTTTCTGTTGTGTTATAAGAATTCTTTTGTTTTCTGGATACTAGGCCTTCATCAGATTTATTTATTTATTTATTTTATTTTCTTCTTGCTTTTCCTTAAATAAAAGTAAAATGTTTATTTATTTTTTTTGAGACAGTCTCACTATGGAACCCTTGGTAGAGTTCCATGGCACACACACAAGCACACAGCAACCTCCAACACTTAAGTGACTCTCTTGCATCAGCCTCCCAAGTAGCTGGAACTACAGGCACCCACCACAATGCTCGGCTATTTTTTGTTGTTGTTGTAGTTGTCATTGCTGTTTGGCAGGCCCAGGCTGGTTTCAAACCGGCCAACGTTGGTGTATGTGGCTGGCGCCGTAACCACTGTGCTATGGGTGCAGAGCCAGATTTATTTTTATTTATTTATTTATTTTGAGACAGAGTCTCACTTTGTCTCTCTCAGTAGAGTGCTCTTCTGTCACAGCTCACAGCAACCTCAAACTCTTGGGTTTAAGCGATTCTCTTGCCTCAGCCTCCCATGTAGCTGGGACTACAGGCACCCACAGCAATACCCTGCTATTTTTAGAGGTGGGATCTCACTCTTGCTCTGGCTCAGGCTGGTCTCAAACTTGTCATCTCAGGCAATCCACCTGCCTACAGCCTCCCAGAGTTCTGGGCTTACAGGTTTATGCCACCATGCCAACCAAGAAGTATTTCTTGAATGGATGAGTAGCAGAAACATCTTGATTTGTCCTCTCTATCCTTGTTTAAACATTTCCCTGGCAAATGTTTTCTTCCCTGCCCCAGGGCAGAAACTCAGGAAAGTCCCTCAGACTCTGGCCTCCAGAACATCTCTGCTAATGAAAAGTCCCCATGGGCTTGGCGCCTGTGGCTCAAGTGGCTAAGGCGCCAGCCACATACACCTAAGGTGGCAGGTTCGAATCGCCTGGGCCTGCCAAAACAACAATGATGGCTGCAACCAAAAGATAGCTGGGCGTTGTGGCAGGTACCTGTAGTCCCAGCTACTTGGGAGGCAGAGGCAGGAGACTCGCTTGAGTGCAGGAGTTGGAAGTTGCTGTGAGCTGTGATACTACTGCACTCTACTTAGGGGCGATAGCTTGAGGCTCTGTCCCAAAAAAAAGCCTCTACGGGTGGACACTGGACTAAGCACTTCAGATGGAGTAGTGAACAAAACAGATGGGAGTTCTTGTCCTCATGGGGGAGGTAAATATCAAATAATCCCACAAATAAATATATAACTGTCCATCGTTATTTATAGAGGAGAATTGCTCTGGCAGGAATTAGAGAACAAAATTTAACATCTTTTAACTCTGAGACTAAACAATATAGAATCAAAGATGCTTTATATAAGTGACGGCTTTTGTCATTACATTATCATTAACGTTATTATTTTCTATTATTCATTCATTTTACATTT
>CAUYQV010122397.1:0-16612 GCA_963574575.1 Galagoides demidoff | reverse complement strand
GCCATGGCATCACAGCTCACAGCAACCTCCAACTCCTGGGCTCAAGAGAGTCTCCTGCCTCCACCTCCCAAGTAGCTGGGACCACAGGCACCCGCCACAACGCCCGGCCATTTTTTGGTTGCAGCCATCATTGTTGTTTGGTGGGCCCGGGCTGGGGATTCGAACCTACCACCTTAGGTGTATGTGGCTGCTGCCTTAGCCGAGTAAGCCACAGGCGCCCAGCCAATCTTGCTAATCCTGAAGTCATTGTTTAGTAGAGCAAGTATTTATTTAACCCATACTGGTGCAGGTATGGGGTTGGGCCCCAGGTACAGTGAAGAGCCCATATCCTACTGAGGGGCCCTGTGTTCAAATGTTCCTTCTGTCCCCTCTGAACCAGAAAACACTTCCCAATGCTTATCTTTCCTGAGCCTCTGTTTCCTCAACTGTGAAGTGGGTCTAATGTATAAAAGCAAAACTGGCCTTAAAGATCCAACACAAGATACGAGGGTGTATACAGCTGGCACTGCAGTTTACAGTCAGTCATGGATGTACTGTGAGGTCAGTGTCTGGATATTTAGTCCACGTATGGGGACACAGTAGTTGTGGGACATATAGTTAATGTGGAGGTACAATCAACAGGGAGGTATGGCTGGTGTTTAATTAGCATGGATGTGTTGAGTAGGGGCGAGGGTATATCAACCCGAATATGGTGTGCAGCCATTGTGGAAGTATACCACAGGAGTATATAAACACATGGTACATATGACTGGCTGTATACTCCCACACTAACCATCCACCCACATGCTGACTGTATACTTGCTTGCAAACTAAGCCTGCAACTCCCAACTTGGAGGCCAGATGTATAATTTACAATGCAGCCAACTATATGGCTAACATGACATTATACAGTCGGTGGCATAAGAGATATAAAGCCAGCATGGGGTTATATAGTCAGTGTGGTCATATACAGTTGGAATTTAATAATCGCATGTGCTGCCTCAGAGTCCTGCACCCCACAAGCAAGATTCTGCTCACTAACTCAGCTTGTCCCTAGAGAAATGCCCTGTCCCTTAGCTGAGTGCCTATAGTTCAGTGGTTAGGGCACTGGCCATATGCACCAGGGCTGGCTGGTGGGTTTGAACCCAGTCTGCGCCCGCTAAAACAAAACAAATAAACACAAAATAGTGGGTTTTGTGGCGGGTACCTGTAGTCCTAGCTAATAGGGAGGTTGAAGCAAGAGAGTCACCTGCGCCGAAGGTGACTGCGCCCAAGTTTGAGATTGCTGTGAGCTGTGACACCACAGCACTCTACTGGGGGTGACAAAAGAGAAATGCCCCTTCCCCCAGAATGGCCTCCAGCTGAGAAGGCCCCACCTGGGCCACAGACTTCAGCAAACAGGCAAGGCCTGAAGCTCCAAGCCATGGCCTTGGGTGACCAGGACTCCCAAATAAGCCCTGTGGTTCATGCAGTTTCTGCCAGTCTGAAGGCTGGCTGATTCCACCCCACCCAATCCAAATAGTGGATAGAGGGAGTAGATCTGGGCCATGAGCCTCTTCTCTTCCTAGCTACAGGGGTCTTCTGGGGACACTTGTGCAGACTCAGGACTTTAACCAACAGCTGTACTCTGACCATGCTCATGAGGGCCTTGCCCCTGAGCTGCACACACATGTGTGACACTTCCCTCCGCCCCCCCCCCCCCGGTCCTGATCCCATGTGAACCTCGTACACAGTATGGCAACATCCAAGATCCTGAATGTCCCCGTGACTCAATAATAGCAGCTCTGTTCTCCCAGATGCTCGGGTCAGGAACCTGGAATGACTTGCTGCTTCCCATCTGCCTTTGGATCTATTCAGAATCCAACCTTTTCTCAGCCCCCATTCTTTTCATACAGCCCTGTCATCTCTCTGGACTAGTGCAGGTAACATTTAATCCTCACCACAGTGGCCAGAGGTCCTGTGCACACTTATGACAGTATGTCTTTCCTCTGCTCAGAGCCCTCCATGACTCCCATGTCACTTGAAAGAAAAAGTTCAACTCTTCAGCATGGCCCACAAGGCCCTGCATGATCTGCCCTCTCACCTTCTAGCCCCTACCTCCTCCCTCTCTCCCAGTGTCTTACTCTGTTCCAGCTTCACTAGCCTCCTGGCTACATTGCAAACTCATTACGCACAGTCCCACCTCATTAGGCAAAGTCCCACCTTTGCCTTAACTGTTCTGCTTAGAAAGTTGTCTCAGACACCCACCTGGCTACACCTCATTCAGGCCTCTATTGAAATATTACCACCTCAGAGAGGCTTTCACTTGTCACTTTACCTAAAATAGTACCCCTTTCCTCTTTGTCCTATTAACTTTTTTTTTTTTTGGAGACAGGGTCTTGCTATGTTGTCCAGGCTGGACACAAAGTCTTGGGCTAAAGGATTCTCCTAAGTCAGTGGTTCCCAACCTGTGGGTTGCAACCCACAGGAACTATATTAAAGAGTTGCAGCATTAGGAAGGTTGAAAACCGCTGTCCTAAGTAGCTGCCGACTATAGGCATGTACCACCACTACCCTTTATATTTTATTTCTTTTTATTTTACTTTTTTTGAGACTGAGTCCCACTCTGTCACCCTAAGGTTGACTGTCATGGCATCATCATAGCTCACAGCAACCTCAAAGTTTTGGTCTCATGAGTCTTATGCCTCAGCTTTCCAAGCAGCTGGGACTACAGGTGTCCACCATAGATCCAGCTAATTTTTCTTTTCTGTCTTTCTTTTTTTTTTTTTTTTGAGACAGAGTCGCACTTTGTCACCATTGGTAGAGTTATGTGGCATCCTAGCTCACAGCAACCTCAAATTCCTGGACTCAAGTGAGTCTTTTGCCTCAGCCTCCTGAGTAGCAGGGACTACAGGCACCCGAAACAATGCCCAGCTATTTTTAGAGATGGGGGTCTTACTCTGGCTCAGGCTGGTCTTGAACCTGTGAGCTCAGGCAATCCACTCACCTTGGCCTCCCAGAATGCCAGTTTCTTTTCTTTCTTTCTTTTTTTCTTTGAGACAGAGTCTCGCTATATCATCCTCGATAGAGTGCTGTGCTGTTACAGCTCACAGCAACCTCCAACTCTTGGGCTTAAGCAATTCTCTTGTTTCAGCCTCCTAAGTAGCTGGGACTACAGATGCTTGCCACAATACCCAACTATTTTTTGGTTGTAGTTGTCATTTTTGTGTGGCAGGTCCAGGTTGGATTCAAACCCATGTGCCCTAGCCACTGAGCTATAGGCACCAAGCCCCAGAGTGCCAGTTTTTCTATTTTTATTTTTATTTTATTTTATTTATTTGTTTGTTTTTGAGACAAAGCCTCAAGCTGTCGCCCTGGGTAGAGTGCTACGGCATCATAACTCACAGCAACCTCCAACTTCCGGGCTCAAGCGAGTCTCCTGCCTCCACCTCCCAAGTAGCTGGGACTACAGGTGCCTGCCACAACGCAGCCGTCATTGTTGTTTGGCGGGCCCGGGCTGGATTTGAACCCGCCAGCTCAGGTGTAGGTGGCTGGCACCTTAGCTGCTTGAGCCACAGGTGCCGAGCCTTTATTTTATTTATTTATTTTTTAGTTATTTGTTTATTTATTTATTTATTTTTTTGAGACGGATCCTCAAGCTATCCCCCTGGGCAGAGTGCCATGGCATCACAGCTCACAGCACCCTCCAACTCCTGGGCTCAAGCAAGTCTCCTGCCTCAGCCTCCCAGGTAGCTGGGACTACAGGCGCCTGCCACAATGCCCGGCCATTTTTTGGTTGCAGCCATCATTGTTGCTTGGCGGGCCCAGGCTGGGGATTCGAACCCACCACCTTAGGTGTATGTGGCTGGCACCTTAGCCAATTGAGCCACAGGCACCGAGCCCTTTATTTTATTTTTTGAGACAGAGTCTTGTTATGGTGCCCTCAGTAGAATGCCATGGCATCACAGATCACAGCAACCTCAAACTCTTGGGCTTAAGCAATTCTCTTGCCTCAGCCTCCCAAGTAGCTGGGACTATAGGCACCTGCCACAACACCCGGCTATTTTTTTGTTGTCATTTTTTTGTTTGGCAGGCCTGGGTTGGGTTTGAACCCACCAGCTTTGGTGTATGTGGCCATCACCCCAGCCACTGAGCTATGGCCCCTGAGCCAATTTTTCTATTTTAGTAGAGTTGGGGTCTCTCACTTGCTCAGACTGTTCTTAAACTCCTGAGCTCAAGGGTTCCTCCCATCTCAGTCTTCCAGAGTGCTAGGATTACAGTTATGAGCCACTGTGCCTGGTTTAAATTTTGTTCATTTAAAAAATTTTTTAAATCTTTTTTTGTGGGGATGGGAGTCTAACTTGTCAAGGCTGGTATTAAACTCCTGTCCTCTCTAGGGATCCTCTCACCTTGACCTCCCAAAGTACTAGGATTACAGGCATGAGCCAATGTACTTGACTTTAAATTTTTTTTTCTTTTTTTTTTTTTTGAGACAGAGTCTCAAGCTGTCACCTTGGCTTACAGTGCTGTGGTGTCATAGCTCATAGCAACCTCCAAATCTTGGGCTTAAGCAATTCTCTTGCCTCAGCCTCCCAAGTAGCTGGAACTATTTTGGGTTGTTTTTGGCTATTTTGTTGTTGTTGTTGCAGTTGTCATTGTTGTTTTAGCTGGCCTGGACTGGGGTTCAAATCTGCCAGCCTCGGTGTATGTGGCCAACACCTTAACCCACTGAGCTACGGGAACCACCTTTTTTTTTTGAGACAGAGTCTCACTTTGCTGACCTCAGTAGAGTGCTGTGGCATCACAGCTCATAGTAATCTTGGACACTTGGGCTCAAGCAATCCTTTTGCCTCAGCTAGCAAGAGAGAGACCCCATTTCTACTAACAGTAGAGATGAGAGAAGAAGCTGGGACTATAGGCACCTGCCACAAAACCTGGCTATTTTTTGAGAAGGTGTCTTCCTGTGGCTGAGGCTGGTCTTAAACTTGTGAGCTCAGGCAATCCACCTGACTCATCCTCCCAGAGTGCTTGGATTACAGGCTTGAGCCACCACACCTGGGCCTAAATTTTATTTCTTATCACTATTTGACATGTTACACATTTACATATTGAGTGTTAATTATCTGTCCCCTTGCCCATTGACTGCATAAAAATGGGGATGTGTCTCTTTTTCTCCAAGTCCCCGGTGCCCAGCATAGTGCCTAGCATAAAAGAGGCATTCAATAAGTATTTGTTGAATTAATAACCACAAATAATCTGTGTACATAGAGGTAACACTGAAAAGTTTAACATCTTCATGTATTTAAAAAATTAGTTGGCTCGGCGCCTGTGGCTCAAGCGGTTAAGGCGCCAGCCAGGTACACCTAAGGTGGCGGGTTCAAATCCCCAACCCAGGGCCGCCAAACAACAATGATGGCTGCAACCAAAAAATGGCCGGGCATTGTGGCAGGCACCTGTAGTCCCAGCTACTTGGGAGGCGCAGGCAGGAGACTCGCTTGAGCCCAGGAGTTGGAGGTAGCTATGAGCTGTGATGCCATGGCACTCTACCCAGGGGGATAGCTTGAGGCTCCATCTCAAAAAAAATAAAAAATAAAAAATTAGTTTGTGGGGTGGCGCCTGTGGCTCAAAGGCGTAGGGCGCCAGCCCCATATGCTGGACGTGGAGGATTCAAACCCAGCCCCCGCCAAAAACTGCAAAAAAAAAAAAATTAATTTGTGAATTTTATACTTAAAAGAATTTAATACATGATAAATGTGGCATTTTCAGTCTGCAGGGAAAGGATAAATTCTTTATTCAGCAGCTCTGACTGTGCATTTTGAAGAAAATTTACCCCCATCCCCAGCCCATAGCAAAACAAAATTCCATACAGATTAATCATGCAAATATATAACAACTCAAAACTATTATAAGTGTGAAGGGAAAACAGAGGAGAATATTTCTGCTATCTGATAGGTGGTAAGACCAGTAAGGCGAGTGGGAGGAGAGATAAAGGATACTGAAAGTTTCTGATATCAGCTGGCATGGCAGCCAGCCTGGGATACAAATAGGCAGTGCTAGGCTGGCACAAGGTGGCTCACGCCTGTAAGGAGGCCAAAGTGGGTGGATTGCTTAAGCTCATGAGTTCCAGACCAGCCTGAGCTAAAGCGAGATCCCCATCTCTAAAATAGCCGGGAGTTGTAGAGGGTGCCTATAGTCCCAGTTACTTGGAAGGCTGAGGTAAGAGAATCACTTGAGCCCAAGACTTAGAGGTTGCTGTGAGCTATTATGCCAGGGCACTCTCCCGGGGGCAACAAAGTGAAAGTCTAAGGCTGGGTGCCCATAGCTCAGTGGTTAGAGCTCACCCTCTGCATTGGTGGTGGCGGATTAGAACCCGACCCGGGCCTGCTAAGCAAAAAAAAAAGAAAGAAACTCTTGTCTCACACACACTCAAAAAAAATTGGCCAGTGCTGACTGAAGAAAACTTGCCACTTTCAGACCCTGCCTACTATACTGAAGGCCATGTCATCAACCCATTTTACCATAGAGGAAACCAAGGCTCAGAGATGGGAAGCAGTTTTAAAGTTACCCAAGATGGATCACCATCTCCAAAACAGGTTTGATGGGTAAGTGGGAGCCACTGACAGTGTTTGGGCAGGAGTATGATAGGGCCAGGCTAGGGAGCAGAGGGTATATGGGGAAGTCTCAGCTGTCTCAGGAAAAGATTGCTGAGTCTGAGGGTTTGGTGTTATGAGTGGGACAGTTGAGCCATGACCCTGGTTTATGAACTTGATTTGCCCCTGTGTGACATGGAATTAAAACTGCAGTGAGGAGGCTAGGCATGGTGACTCACACCTATAATCCCAGCACTTGGGAGGCTGAGGCAGGTGGATTGCCCGAGCTCACAGGTTCGAGACCAGTCTGAGCAAGAGCAAGACCTGGTCTCTAAAAATAGCTGGGCATTGTGGCAGGTACCTGTAGTCTCAGTCACTTGAGAGCCTGAGGCAAGAGAACTGCTTAAGCCCAGGAGTCTGAGGTTGCTGTGAACTATGACACCACAGCACTCTATCAAGGGCCACAACGTGAGACTCTATCTCAAACAAAACAAAACTGCAGAGAGGGGCACAAGGCATAGTCTTGGCTCAAGGCCTGGCCTTGTGGGCTCTCAGGAAAGAGAGAACATTGGTATTATCATCTGATGGTTTCCATTAGCTCTCATTAACATTTGCTGAATGGGGATGAAGGGAGAGGAACAGTAAATACTAACAGTTTCTGATAATTGAGACAGATCTAAGCCCTGCAGAAGGGGAACCTGCTGAATTTTTCTAAGGATGCTGCAAGGTAACAGTGAAAACAGTGCTCATGCCTCCAAGTTACTGACCATCTGCCATGTATTGGCCACACACTTCCTTCTTGTTTTGTTTTGTTTTTCCTGTTTGTTTTATTCTTAGAGACAGCGTCTTGCTCTGTTGCTCAGGCTAGAATGCAGTGGTGTCATCATAGCTCAAAGCAAACTTGAACTTGGGCTCAAGTGATCTGCCTCTTGTCTCAGCCTCCTGAGTACCTGGGATTATAGGCACACACTGCCAGGCCCAGCAGTGTGTTATTTTTATTTATTTATTTAGACAGAATCTCACTTTGTCCCTCTTGATAGAGTGCTGTGGTGTCACAAGCAATCCTCTGTGTTAGCCTCCCAAGTAGCTAGGACTACAGGCATGCCCACCACAACACTGGCTTTTTTTTTAGGAGAGAGAGTCTCACTAAGTTGCCCTCTGAAGAATACCGTGGCATCGCAGCTCACAGCAGCCTCAAACTCTTAGTCTTAAGCTATTCTCTTGCCTCAATCTCCCAGTACCTGGGACTACAGGTGCCCACCACAATGCCCTGCTATTTTTTGTTATTGTTGTCATTGTTGTTTTTAGCAGGCCCGGGCTGGTTTCGAACCCACCAGCCATGGTGTATATGGCTAGTGCCCTAGCCGCTGAAGTACAGGCACTGAGCCTATTTTTAGATGCAAGGTCTTACTCTGGCTCAGTCTGGTCTCGAACTTGTGAGCTCAGGCAGTCCACCCACTTCAGCCTCCCGGAGTGCTAGGATTACAGGCGTGAGGCACGGTGCCCCAGCCTTGCCCAGCTAATGAAAAACTTTTTTTTTAGAGACAGAGTCTCACTTTATCACCCTTGGTAGAGTGCTGTAACGTCACGGCTCACAGCAATCTCCAACTCCTGGGCTTAGGCGATTTTCTTGCCTCAGCCTCCCAAGTAGCTGGGACTACAGGTGCCTGCCACAACACCTGGCTATTTTTTGTGGCAGTTTGGCTAGGACCAGGTTTGAACCCGCCACCCTCGGTATATAGGGCTACTAAGCCACAGGTACCACCAATTTAATTTATTTTTTCTTTACTCTATTACCCTCGGTAGAATGGCGTTACAACTCAAAGCAATCTCCAACTCCTGGGCTTAGACGATTCTCTTGCTTTAGCCTTCTGAGTAGTTGGGATTACAGGCACCCGTCACATAGCCCAGCTATTTTTTTTTTTTGCAGTTTGGCTGGGGCCAGGTTCGAACCCACCACCTTCGGTATATGGTGGTGGTGCCTTACCACTGAGCCATAGGTACCACCCCTTTAAATTTTTTTTGTAGATATGGGGTCTCACTATTTTTCCCAGGTTGGTTTTGAACTCCTGACCTTGTGTGATCCTCCCACTTTGACCCCTTCCTAGGCATCAGTTACTATACCCAACATGGGCACTCTTCTTTTTTGCCCGGGGGGGGGGGGGCAGCGTTTTTGCTGCCCAGGCTAGAGTGTCATGGCATCAGCCTAGCTCATAGCAATCTCAAACTCCTAGGCTCAAGCAATCCTCCTACTTTCGCCTCCCAAGTAGCTGGGACTACAGGCTCCTGCTATTACACCCTGATCATTTTTTTTTCTATTTTTAGTAGTGACAGGGTCTTGTTTTTACTGACATTGATCTTGAACTCCTACTGGCCTTGGCCACCCAGAGTGCTAGGATTATAGGTGTGAGCCATATGCCCAGCCCTGGGGACTCTTCTAAATGTTAGCTAGCTCACCTCATCTCATCCGTACAGCAACTTTGTGAGATTGAGCCCATCATCAGCCCCATTCCACAGATGTAGCCCTGAAGCCCATAGAGAGATAATGTGTCCATGGAGAGAAAGACTGTGATCAGCAGAGCCAGATCTGAAGTTAGTGTTCACACAGTGGATTCTTGAGCAACAAGAATTTATACTGCATGGATCCACTTACACAAAGATTTTCTTCTATCTCTGCTACCCCTGAGACAGCAAGAGCAACCCCTCCTTTACCTCCTCTTCCTCCTCTTCTCAGCCTGCTCCATGAAGACCTTTCTGATGATCCATATTCACTTAATTAGTAACAAATGTATTTTCTCTTCCTTCTGATGTTCTTATTTCTTTTTCTTTGAACCACACCTGGCCCCTTATGATTTTCTTTTTTAAATTTTCTTCTCTTTTTTTTTGAGACAGAGCCTCAAGCTGTCCCCCTGGGTAGTGTGCTGTAGCATCACAGCTCACAGCAACCTACAACTCCTGGGCTCAAGTGAGTCTACTTGCCTCAGCCTCCCAAGTAGCTGGGACCACAGACGCCCACCACAACGTCCAGCTATTTTTTGGTTGTAGCCACCATTATTGTTTGGCGGGCCCAGGCTGGATTCGAACCCACCACCTTAGGTGTATGTGGCTGGTGCCTTAGCCACTTGAGCCACAGGTGCCAAGCCTTAAATTTTCTTAATAATATTCTGTTTCCTCTATTTTACTTTATTGTAAAAATACAGTATATATAATAATACAAATAACATACAAATTATGTGTTAATCAACTTTTAGTCATATGTAATTATGGCCAACAGTAGGTTATTAGCAGTTAAGTTATGGGGGAGTGAAAAGTTATACATGGTGCTGGGCATGGTGCTTCACTCCTGGCCTCCTAGCACTCTGGGAGGCCAAAACAGGAGGATGGCTTGAGTTCAAGAGTTGGAGACCAGCTTGAGCAAGAGGAAGACCCTGTCCCTACTAAATCTGGAAAAACTATCAGGGCATTGAGGCAGGCATCGGTAGTCCCAGCTTTTGGGAGGCCAAGAGAGGAGGATGGCTTGAGCCCAGGAGTTTTAAGTTGCCGTGAGGTATATGATGCCATAGCCCCCTACCCAGGGTGACAGAGTCAAACTCTGTTTCAAAAAAAAAAATGAAAGAAAGAAAAAGAAAAAAATTAGCCTGGTGTGGTGGCCTGCTTCTATAGTCCCAGTTACTTAGAAGGAGGATGGCTTGAGCCCAGGAGTTGGAGGTTGCCATGAGCTAGGCTGAAGCCATAGCACTATAGCCCAGGCACTAGAGTGAGATTCTGCCTCAAAAAAAAAAATAAATAAATAAAAAGTCATATGTGGATTTTCAACAGCTTGGGGTATTAGCACCCCTAACACCCAAATTGCTAGAGGGTCAAGTGATATTTGTTTTCTATGGCTGCTATAACAAAATATTGATGACTTGGTAGCTTAAAACAACACAAATGTATTTTCTTACATTTCAAAAGTTCAAAATGCATCTCACTAGCCTACAATTGAGTTATTGGCAGGGCTATATTTCTTCTGGAGATTTTAGGGGGATAATGTGTTCCCTTGCCTATTCTAGTTTCTAGAAGCCACCTGTATTCCTTGGTTTGTGGGTAAGTAGGAGCCACTGATGGGGTTCAAGCCGGAGCATGATATGGCTGGGCTTGTGGAGGGGAGGGCACAAGTGGGAAACCTCAGTTGTCTCAAGAAAAGATTGCTGAGTCTAAGGGTTTGGTGTCATGAGAGGGACAGTTGACATGGCCTTGACATGTGAATTTTAGTTACCCCTATGTGACATAGAATTAAAAATGCATCTTTAGGGCGGCATCTGTGGCTCAGTGGGTAGGTCACTGGCCCCATATACCAAGGGGGGCAGGTTCGAACCTGGCCCCAGCCAAACTACAACGAAAAAACAGCCAGACATTCTGGCAGGTCCCTGTAGTCCCAGCTACTCAGAAGGTTGAGGCAAGAGAATTGCCTAAGCCCAGGAGCTGGAGATTGCTGTGAGCTGTGATGCCACAGCACTCAACCGAGGGCAATAAAGTGAGACTCTGCCCTAGAAAAAAAAAATGCATCTTTAAAGCTAGCAATAATATCAAGCCCATCCCTGCTCCTATGGTTCCATGTCCTTCACTGAATCCTTTCCCTTCCTCTCCCATTTGTATGAACCCTTATCTATGGATAATCCAGAATAATCTCCCATCTCAAAATCCTTAACATAATCACATCTGAAAAGTCCCATTTTTGCCATGCAAGCTAACCTGCCATATTTCCAGGTTTTAGGACATTTTGTGTAGGGGGTGGAGGCATTAGTTTGCCTACCACAGCGTCTTAACCATCTTGGCCAGGGGTTGACAAACCACCCCTCTGCATCACATCCAGCCCACCACCTGTTGTAACATGGCTCAGAGCTAAGATTGGGTTTACATTTTAAGTGGTTGAAAAATATCCAAAGAAGAAGAATGTTTTGTGATGTTAAAAATACTATAAGATATTGGGGCAGTGCCTGTGGCTCAAGGAGTAGGGTGCTGGCCCCATATACCGGGGGTGGTGAGTTCAAGCCTGGTCCTGGCCAAAAAAAATAAAAAGCTATAAGATAGACTCCAGTGGCTGTAGCACAGTGGTTATGGCACCAGCCACATGCACCGAAGCTAGTGGGTTTGAACCCAGCCTGGGGCAGCTAGACAACAATGACAACTGCAGCAAAAAAATAGTCAAGCGTTGCGGTGGGTGCTTGTAGTTCCGGCTACTTCAGAGGCTGAGGCAAGAGAATTGATTAAGCCCAAGTTTGAGGCTTGGCGCCTGTGGCTCAAGTGGCTAAGGCGCCAGCCACATACACCTAAGGTGGTGGGTTTGAATCCAGCCCGGGCCCACCAAACAACAATGATGGCTGCAACCAAAAAAAATAGCTGGCACTGTGGCGGGCACCTGTGGTCCCAGCTACTTAGGAGGCAGAGGCAGGAGACTCGCTTGAGCCCAGGAGTTGGAGGTTGCTGTGAGCTGTGATGCCACAGCACTCTACCCAGGGGGACAGCTTGAGGCTCTGTCTCAAAAAAAAAAGCCTAAGTTTGAGGTTTCTGTGAGTTGTGACACCACAACACTCTACCGAGGGCCAAATAGTGAGATTTTGTCTCAAAACAAACAAACAAACAAAAAAAACCCAATGCTGTAAGAAAGAAATGTCAGGGTCCATAAATAAAGTTTTATTGGCACACAGAAATGTTTAGTCACTTTCATATTGGGCGGGGTTGCTTTCAGGCTGCAATGACAGAGTGGAGGAGGAGTGAAAAGTTATGTTGTTTATTCCCCACAATATTGGGGAAATTGAGGCACTAATAGGGAATGTAATTATTCCAGTGGATTCACAGCTTGGAAGTGGGGGAGTCAGACCATGGAGAGGCTTATGTCCTTCTTGGGTGTAGTTGAACAAAGGTTTTCCCTCTCTCAGCTGCTGTCTTCCTATCTGGAGAATGAAACTAATACTTGCATTTCCTTTGTAGGTGTTTCCTGCAAAGGACTTGATATGCAAAAAGCACTTAGTGACACTTACCTGGGTCTAGGATACCCAGCTTCAACACATTAATGTAAGCTCCTTGGGCAGAGTGGCAAACTGAGACTGTTTACTCAGCCCACATGGCTGAGGAGGGACAGAGTTGCAAAGCAAACCAAGGCCTGTCTTCAGTAGATGCCAGGAGGAACAGAGCTAAGAAATGCAGCACTGGTAGGGAAGTTGGGCTGAGGTCCAATCAGGGACCTAGGGGGTGGAGGAGGTGGCCCTCGGGTCCTGGCCTTGCTGGCCTTGACAGCTGCTCCACCCAACTGCACTGGGTGTGGGAGATAAGTAAGGGACTGCTACAGGCTGCCCAGTCACTGTGAAAATGCCACCCAGCCCCCACAGCGTCCAGATACTGGCCAAGTCCCCAAGGGCTGCAGCAGCCTGAGGCTTCACCCAGGCAGGCAGCCTGGCTGCTCTCCACCTTTCCAGAAGTATGTGCCTCAGGAATGAGTATTCCAGCTGCCCAGACAAGTCTTTTCAACAAAGGGTTTAAGAACAAACAGCCTCTGGGTGGGGATGCCTAGAAAAGCACAAGATAGAGCACCTACTGTGTATGAATACTGTGCTAGACACCAAATCACACATTTACTTCTATATTTAATCCTCACAATGAGGCCCTGAGTGTAGATAGCTTAGCAACAGCATTGGTTCAGGACTTGCCTGAGGTCACACAGCCAATGGGAGCTTGCATTAGAACCCTGTTAACCGACTCTATGCTACGTAAATAACCCCTAGTGACTGGGCATTCAGCATGTACTTAGCTCTCAGCCAAGTGCTGCACCCACATCACTTCACCGAATTCTCACAGTAGCCCCAAGAGGGAACTGATTCTATTAAATTGATTCCATTTTAAAGACAGAGAAACTGAAGCTCAGGGTTATGAAAGGTAGCACAGGGTACAGAGCTAGACAGGGTAGAGCTAGGACTCACCTGAGAGCTGGAATCCCATGGGCACCTTGTTTGTTTGTTTCTATTATTATTTTTTAAAACAGAGACAGGGTCTCGGTCTGTTACCCAGGCTGGAGTGCCTAATCGTACCTCGCTGCAGCCTTAAAATCCTGGGCTCAAGTGATCTTCTTACCTCAGCCTTCTGAGAAGCTGGGACCAATGGCATGTCCCACCATGCTCAGCCAAGCTGTGGGCACATGTAGATGTATTCATGTATTAAGCACTTTGATGCTAAGTGATTCATGCCCCTAGACTACTCCTGTTGCCTCTGTTCTTATCTTTTGGCTTCTTCCACTGGATACCGTAGAAGCATGTGAACACCTGAGTCAGGCCACAGTCCTCCTCTGCTCAGAAATCTCTATGGCTCCCATCTCTCTCAGAACAAAAGCCCAAGTCCTCTCCCTGGCACACAAGGCCCTGCACACTCTATTCACTCCTACTCTGGCCTTACCTTCTGCAGTCACAGGAAACTCCTTGCTGCTCAACCATACAATACACGTTGGTACCTCAGGTACTTTGTAAATACCCTGTTCCTGAAACACTGCCCAGCTCTCACACTCCCTTCTCAGGATGGCCATCTCTGATTCCTCATTTTATTTATTTATTTATTTATTTTTATTTGTTTATGACAGAGTCTCACTCTGTTGCCCTGGGCAGAGTGCTGTGGTGTCATAGCTCACAGCAACCTCAAACTCTTGGGCTTAAACAATTCTCTTCCCTCAGCCTCCCAAATAGTTAGGGCTACAGGCACCTACCACAAAGCCTGGCTATTTTTAGAGATGGGGTCCCATTCTTGCTCAGACTGGTCTCAAACCTGTGAGCTCAGGCAATCCACCCACCTTGGCATCCCAAGTGCGGGGATTAAAGGCATGAGCCATGGAGCATGGCCTGATTCCTCATTTTAAATTTGAACCCGGGCTCAACACCTGTAGCTCAGTGTCTAGGGCACCAGCCACATACACCAGAGCTGGTGGGTTTGAATCCAGCCTGGCCCTGCCAAACAATGACAACTAAAACCAAAAAACAGCTGAGCATTGTGGCTGGTGCCTGTTGACCTAGCTACTTGGGAGGCTGAGGCAAGAGAATCGCTTAAGCCCAAGAGTTTGAGGTTGCTGTGAGCTGTGACGCCATAGCACTCTACCAAAGGCAACATAGTGAGACTCTGTCTCAAAAAATAAAATTAAATAAATAAATGTGAAACCCACATTCAGGCCCTGTAGATTACTCCCAACCCTGTTTTATTTTTATTTTTGGAACAAAATATCACTCTATCATCCTGGGGTTGAGTACCATGGGATCATCATAGCTCACAGCAACCTCAAACTCTTCAGTTCAAGTGATCTTCATGCCTCAGCTTCCCAAGTAGCTAGGACTGCAGGTGCCCACCATAACGCTCAGCTAACTTTTCCATTTTTAGTAGATATGGGGTCTCACTCTTATTCAGAGTGGTCTCCAACTCCTGAGCTCGTGATCCACTCACCTCAGCCTCCCAGAGTGTTAGGATTACAGGCACGAGCAACTGCGCCCAGCCTACCAGAATTCTCATGTAACATTTCTTTTTCTTTTGGGAGGGAGTCACCCTCTGTTATCTGGCTGAAGTACTGTGGGGTTATCATAGCTCACTGTACCCTCAAATTTCTGGGTTCAAGCGATCCCCCTGCCTTAGCCTCCTGAGTTGCTAGGACTACAAGCATGAGCCACCACATTCAGCTAATTTTTCTTTATATATTTTTTAGAGATGAAAGTCTAAAAGAACAAGCTATGTGGCCAGGCTGGTCTTGAACTCCTGATCTTAAGTGATCTTCCCACTTCAGCATCCCAAAGTGCTGAGCTTATAGCTGTGAACCACTGTGACCTGCCTGCATAAAGACAAATCACTCTCCCTCTCACCCTTGGCCTAAAAGCCCTACTTCCTCCCCCTGGGGGCATTTCCTCTTTCTGGTTTCCCTTTTCTCCTTCCACTATACACATACACAAGCATATTTATAACTATCTTTTTTTTTTTTTTTAAGAGACAGATTCTCACTTTATCATCCTCAGTAGAGTGCTATAGTGTCACAGCTCACAGCAACCTCCAACTCTTGGGTTTAAGTGATTCTCTTGCCTCAGCCTCCCAAGTAGCTGGGACTACAGGTGCCCGCCATAACACCTGCCTATTTTTTGGTTGTAGTTGTCATTGTTGTTTGGCAGTCCTGGGCTGGATTTGAACCCGCCAGCTATGGTGTATATGGCTGGCACCTTAGCCGCTTGTGGTACAGGCGCTGAGCCTTTTTTTTTTTTTTTTTTGAGCCGGAGTCTCAAGCTGTCACCCTGGGTACAGTGCTGTCGCATCCCAGTTCACAGCAACCTCAATCTCTTGGGCTCAAGGATTCTCTTGCCTCAGCCTCCCAAGAAGCTGGGACTATAGGTGCCTGCCACAATGCCCAGCTATTTTTTTGTTGTTGTTGCAGTTCTTATTTTTGTTTTAGCTGGCCCAGGCTAGGTTTGAACCTGCCAGCCTTGGTGTAGGTGGCCGGTGCCCTACCCACTGAGACAGGTGTGCCACCTTTTTTCTTTCTTTTTTTTTTTTTTTGAGACAGAGCCTCAAGCTGTCGCCCTGGGTAGAGTGTTGTAGCATCACAGCTCACAGCAACGTCCAGCTCCTGGGCTCAAGCGAGTCTACTGCCTCAGCCTACCAAGTAGCTGGGACCACAGGCGCCCACCACAACACCCAGCTATTTTTTGGTTGCAGCCATCATTGTTTGGCGGGCCCGGGCTGCATTCGAACCCACCACCTTAGGTGTATGTGGCTGGCGCCTTAGCCACTTGAGCCACAGGCGCTGAGCCTTTTCTTTCTTTTTGAGACAGAGTTTCACTTTGTCACCCTTGGTAGAGTCCTGTGATGTTATAGCTCACAGCAACCTCAAACTCTTGGGCTCAAGAAATTCTCTTGCTTTAGCCTCCCAAGTAGCTGAGTTTATAGGTGCCTGCCACTACACCTGGCTATTTTTAGAGATGAGGTCTTGCTCTTGTTCAGGCTGGTCTATAACTCCTGAGCTCAGGCAATCCACCCCCTCTCAAAGTGCTAGGATTACAGGAGAGAGCCAC
>CAUYQV010122396.1:0-12901 GCA_963574575.1 Galagoides demidoff | reverse complement strand
CTGGCACTCTCTTTAACCTCACTGGGGCTCCTTTTCTATTATATTTTTACCCATCTTACTCCTGTTCATTTGGATCTCAGCCCAAAGATGTTCTCCCCTCTCTGCCTCACCCCCTTTCCCCACTATTAATACCTGTCTGTACAATATCACCCTGCACATTGAGTTCATACAGTGAGATTAGATAATTAAGTTTGTGAACTCATCCTAGAAAAAAGCGCTGCATACCTCATTGCAGAACATCACTGCAGTCCCGTTCAGAGTCCTCCCCGTGGCCATCTGATGACCATAGTGATACTCAGTGATGAGGTTGTATCACTTTTTTTAGGATGAGTTTGTAACTTAGTTGTCCCACAATGTATATATCCCAGAATGCCATTATATTATTTAATTGTTTTTCTTAAAATGTTTTCTTCTTCCTGTCTATCCTGACCCTAATGTGGTTTTTTGCGATCAATGCCTTTGACTCTTTCTGTAAGTTATATTCTTAGCACTTACAGATACTCCTAACATTGTTTGGAAACATCTTTGCTCAAACAATGCAGGAGACTGTGGCCTGCGTTTAGGCGAGGATGAAGAGGTTCTAGGACGTATCTGGGTTCCAATTCTATAGCCACCTAAGACAGGTAAAACTTGGTTGTTGTGCAGCGTTGCTCTTGGAGATCTCAGAAGTGCTAGCAATGTATACATTTTTTTTGAGCGGTAGAAAGAGTCTACACAGCTTCTGGGCAGTCAGCCAAGGAGCATTACCATAGCAACCTGGAAATCTGGTACCCATCAGGAATTGCAGAGAACTCAAAGTTGGTAGAAAACCCAGGGACCCTCTCCCTGCAAACGTTAATCCCACCTCTCCTCACCCAACACAATAAGCTTCATCTATTTATTTTTTAATCAACTTTTAAAAAGCAGTTTTGAACAGCAATATTGAGCAGAAGGTACAGAGATTTTCCACATAGTCTCATATTCCCGACATGCACAGCCTCCCTCACTCACAACATCCTTGACAGGGCGGTGCATTTATTACCATGGGGGAACCTGTATCACCAAGTCATTATGACCCAAAGTCTGTAGTTAACATTAGGGTTTATTCTGGGTGTTATGCATTCTATGGGTTTGGAGAAATGTGTAATGACAAGCATCCACAATGACAGGATCATATAGGGTGTTTATATTGCCCTAAAGATTCTGTATTCTGCCTAATTATCCCTCTCTTCCCACCTCTAATCCCCAGCAACCGCTGATGTTTTTATTACCCACAGAGTTTTGCCTTTTCCAAAATGTCATTTAGTCATGTGCTACCTAACTACATTTTAGTCAACAACTGTATGGATGACTGTAGCTCTGTAAGATTATAACTCTGTAATTTTACTGTACCTTTTCCTTATTACAAATGCTTTAGTACAGTAACATGCTATACAGCTGTGCAGCCTGGGAGCAATCGGCCATAGCCTGTAGCCTAGGTGTGAGGTGGGCTGGACCATCTGGATTTGTAGTAAACATACCCTATGATGTTTACAAAATGACAAAATTGTGCAATGACACATTTCTTAGAAGGAATCCCTGTTGTTAAGTGATTCATGATTATAGCTTGGAATCGTACGGAAAGTAGATGTTTCCCGATAGGTTCTTTTCACTTACTTATATGCATTTAAGTTTTTTAGTGCTGAATAATTTCCCATTTTCTGGATATATCATGGTGTATTCATCGATTCACCTACTGAAGAATTATTTAGATGCTTCCAGTTTTGGAAATGATGAACAAAGCTGCCCTAAACATTCATATCCAGGTTTTTGTGTAGATGTAAGGTTTCAACTTCTGTAGGTAAGAGGTCTACCGCTGCATCCTATGGTAAAAGTATATTTAACTTTATAAGAAAGCACCAGACTGTCTTTACTACTTTGCGTTCTTACCAACAGTAAATGGGGGTCCTGTTGTTCTGCACACTCGTCCGCACTTGGTCAGTGCTCTGGATTTGGGTCCTTGTGAGTTTTTGTTTTCTTTCCCTTTTCCTTTTATGCTGATAGAGAGAACAGAGGTTGGAGGGTCTGAGACACAGACTGTGTATTGTTACTTTGCAGCCCTAAGTCGGTGACCTAAAAATAGCAGTTTAAGTCTCTCCCTGCGTTTGGATTTGTGTGGCAGACGGGTCACCGCCTTACCCTGTGCCAGCATCCTGTGGCCTCTGGTTCTGAAAACACAGAAATGGAAAGGCAGCAAGAGGATGGTGGAAGAGAGTTAAGATTGAATGAACGTTAACTTTTAAAAATACATTAACAATGTTGAATTTTCTCTCAAAAGTAAGAATTTTATCAAAAAGAACTTTTACAGTTTCAAAACCAGTCCTTGTAAGGAGTGATTTTTAATTCAGAAGACAGGTGCTCAATTGATTTAATGAGTGCTGACAACAGACGTGGTAACAGGGCAGACGTGATGCTGACGTCATAAAAATGTCAAGTTCTATTTGAACTGAGCATTATTTGTATCAAACATGGGGAAACTTGGAATTTGAGACGGGATAGAGACACTGACTTCACTGAAATGTGAAGTTGTTCCCTTGTCTTTGTGGAAAGGAGTGAGCGCTGGAGGATATTTCGGTTCAACTCTGCACTGGGGCTCTTGCTCCACTGCCAGAGTGACAAACGTCCTCCTCGTAAGTTGGACAGGTGATCTGGATGCATTTTTTATTAGAAGACTCAGTTTTTTTTATTTTTGCCATTATAATATTTATTTTATAACTTACAAATAGGCCTCCTCTATTTTATCACCTCTCAGCAGCCCAGAATTTTTGTCTTCATTAGGAAGTTGCACCCCACGTAGGTGATGTGGTAATTTCCTATCACTGCCATATAACATTGTCACAAACTGGGTGGCTTAAAACAATCGACATATATTCTTTCAGAATTCTGGAGAGAAGAAGTCTAAAACTAAAGGGCCAGCCTGGTTGACTGGTGCTGGTAGGTCCAGGGGGACATCTGCTTCTCGCTTCTTTATTGGTCCTTAGGACTCCAGCGCTTCTCGGGTTCCTTGGCTGATAGCGGCACAAGTGCAGTCTCTGCCTCCACCTCTCTTTGGCTTCTGTCCGTGCTTCTTCAGGCTTCCACTTTGTTCCCTTATAAGGACGCCTGTCATTGAATTCAGCCTCCCCACCACCGATTATCCCCGATGATCTCATCTCCTTGCCTTGATTACATCTGCAAATTCCAAATAAGGTCACCTATTGAATTTCTAGGTAGTCAGGAATTTGATGGGGTTATCATTCAGCCCCCTACAGATGAGAGAAAACTATTGCAAAATTTCTGGAGTAACAGATAATGCTGTAGGAAAGTTTCCTGCCACAATGTGAAACTGAACAAACTTCTAAAATACTATTTTTAATAATGAGCAGACAACACTTAAGAACAAATTTAAAATGTGCAAGATATCTCGAGAGAAAAAATTAACTCAAAATGGATCATAGAATATGCATCACAGGAAAAAAGAAACTTCTAGGAGAAAACTTCGGAGAAAGTTTTAGTAATCCTGGGTTAGTCAAAGCTTTCCTAAATACAACAGAGGAAGCAACAAATATAAAATCATGGAGAAAACTTTAATTCTTTGAAAGTCACTGTTCATTACCGATGTTGGGAGGAGCTACTGTGCAGGACAGTGTGAAGACATTAACTAATGCTGAAGAAACACTTTTATGCCTTGATTGTGGTGGTAATTAAATCTCTGTGTGTGTGTATATATGTGTGCACATGCGCGTGATAAAATTGCACAAAACCAAACACAGAGACATGTATGAATGAGTCATAAAATCAGAATAAAATATCTAGTTAACAGTATTGTACCACTACAGCCTGATTTAGAAAATGTGGCAAACACTTTGAACAGACAGTTTACCAAACAGATACACAAATGAAAAATAAACGCCTGGAATAATGTTCAACATTGTAAGTCAATAGAGGAATCAGAGTTTAAACCACAGTGATATACTGTGACGTACCTGTGCACCTTCATGATAGCTAAAGTTACAAAACCCAACAAAGCCATGTATCTACGAGGAGGTGAAACAATTAGAATTCTCATCAGTACACATGGAAATGCTTTAAAATGGTACAACTACTTTGAAAAACAGTTTGTCAGTTATTTATTTATTTATTATTTATTTATTTATTGTAGAGACAGAGTCTCACTTTGTTGCCCTGGGTAGAATGCTGTGGCATCACAGCTCACAGCAACCTCCAGCTCTTGGGCTTAGCCAATTCTCTTTCCTCAGCCTCCCAAGTAGCTGGGACTACAGGTGCCCACCACAGTGCCTGGCTATTTTTCTGTTGCAGTTTGGCCAGACTGGGTTTCAACCTGCTACCCTTTGCACATGAGGCTGGTGCCCTACCTACAGAGCCACAGGCACTGCCCAGTTTTTCAGTTTTTAAAAATAAAACTGAACAAGCTACCTAGTAATTCTAGTTATGAGAACTTATCCCAAATTTCTAATAATGCAAGTCTATACAAGGTCTTGTATTGCTTTTTTCTTTTTTTTTGAGACAGAGTCTTACTTTGTTCCCCTTGGTAGAGTGCTGTGGCATTGTAGCTCACAACAATCTCAAATTCTTGGGCTCAAGTGATCCTCTTGCCTCCTGAGTAGCTGGGACTACAGCCACCTGCTACAACATCCAGCGAGTTTTTAGAAACAGGGTCTCGCTGGTGTTTGGGCTGGTCTCAAACTGGTGAGCTCAAGTAATCCATCTGCCTGGGCCTCCCAGAGTAGTAGGAATACAGTTGTGAGACACTGCACCCAGCATCAAAGACTTGTCTTTGAAAATTAATAGCAACTTTATTAATAATGGTCAGAAACTAGAAACAAGCCAGATGTCCTTCTACTGGTAAATGGATAAATCTATTACAACTTATTCATATTTCATCCCAATCAGTAACAAGGGAGAACATACGACTACTGTGCCAAGTCAAAGAAGACAGAGGCAGGAGACTGTATGTTACAGACAGCATGATTCAATTTGCATACAATTCTCCAGTAGGAAAAATACAGGGAGAAAGGGCAGAGCAGCAACGGCCCTGGGCAGCGAGGAGACAGAGAGATTGACTGCACAGGGTGCCAGGGCAGTTTGACGTCATTAGAATGTCCTAGGACTGTTCTAAATCATTACATAACGAACTATACGGATTTGCCAAAACTCACCGAATTGTACAATAAAATTTTATGTAGATGATAATTCAGTGAAGTAGATTTAAAAATAAAAAAGGAAGAAGAGAATCACTAAACTAGATCACCGAAAAGTTGAATAATTATTTAGATCCAAAGATATCTGAATTAGTTTGTCAAAAGATAGTTTATTGGAAAAGATAATAAATAATGATCTGTGGTATTTTTAGATTTGAGGCTTAATTCTGTACTGTGCTTTCTGTCTACAAAGAGCTGAAACCTTGAATTTTACCTCGAAACAGTGGTTGCTTGCCTCTAGTGGGCCTTCCCCCTGGCACATAAGAATATTTTATCCTAAAGAACAGAAAAACTAGCTTGATACTGCATTTCATTTATTCTTTTCTATTTTTTCTTTTCCTTATAGCCAAATTACTATGATCACATTTTTGCAATTTAAAAAAATTGTGTATGAGAACGTTATGACAGAGGAAACGAGCCAGGTGAGACAAATGCATAGCACTGTATGATTCCGCTCATGCATTATGAATTATCTCAACTAGGCAAATTCTTCAAACAGAAAGTAGAATTGTGATCGCCAGGGACTGGGGATCCCATGGGAAAATGGGAGTTGCTTAGTTGGGGGAGTTGATAAAGAGTTTTAGCTATGGCAGACAAAAACATTCTGGCAATCTGTCCCCAACAATGTGCAGAGGTAACATTATTATACTGTACAACTAAAATTGGTTAAGATGGTTTATTTTATGATGTTCTTTTCTGCCATAATAATAAAAGCATAAAAATTGACAGTGTGGACGTTCTAAGGAAGCTTTTTATTTGTTTTGTTTCTTTCCTTGGAGAATTATTCCTGTCTACTGAAGGACTATGGCTGAAAGTGAGTTTATTCTACTGAACTGAGATCTACTATGGTCTCTCAGTGTAACTTAGTTGAATCAAAATGGATTGAATTGATCTGAAGTGAGTCACAAATGGTTAGATTGTCCTATAATGAAGTTGTTTTAATTGTCATTAATTTTGAAATACTATCTTTTATCTTTTTTCTATTCTCTTTCTACATATTTCTCTTCCTCAATCAAAAAAACATAACTGGGCTCAGTGCTTGTCTCTCAGCGGCTAGGGTGCCAGCCATATACACCGGAGCTGGAGGGTTTGAACCCAGCCGGGCCTGCGAAAACAACAAGACAACTACAACTAAAAAATAGCCGGGCATTGTGGCAGGCAAATATAGTTTCAGCTACGTGGGAGGCTAAGGCAAGAGAATGGCTTAAGCCCATTAGTTTGAGGTTGCTGTGAGCTGTGTCACCATAGCACTCCACGGAGGGCAACATAGTAAGACTCTGCCTCAAAAAACACACAAAACCAAAACAAAACAAAACAACACAAAAAACCCTGACTAAATCATAGAACAGTATATGATTGTTTAACACCAATGTGTATGTACACGTGGCTTTTGGGAAGACAGAAACATAAGATCCACAATAATATATGCTGAGTCAGACTCCTACCATGGAGTCAGCCTTGGCTTTGGGGATCATCACGATTCTATGGAAGGCCAAGGGTAGATTTTGCCTATGTTTGCAGAAAGTCACTCTTCTAAGGAACATTTTTTTTCCAGCTTAATTTTAGATTCTCTTTAAAATTGCAAAGACAACACATTTTGACTTCAATGTGTTACAATTTAAAAAAATTGCAACTTCAATAATATAGCAATGCTATAATATGTTTATTAAAATTAATATTACCCTAATAACTAGCAGTGGTAATATAAAAATTAGATAATTTTCTATAAAATGAACTTTCCTCTTGGCTATTTCAATGGCATTTTCTTACAACTAATCTTCCTAATATCTGTGAATTACTTGTGACATAAATTGCATATCTCTACCAACTTTGTGAATTGAATGTGGTAACAATGGAAAAATAGATAACTAACTAGAGGTTAGCAAGCTGAAAGATCATCTTTAGAGCCAAGTTCAGTGACTGCAGATGCCATTAAAACAGAAATCTTTCTGTAAGAACGAAAACTACAATAACGTACTTGAAACAACACTTTTAATAATTATGCCAGATATTTACATAATACTTTTTAGAGTTCTCTTTAAATATACCTTACTTTCATCATTTTAATTAATAATGTATTTTAATAGAATGCAATCCAGGAATACATTTATCCTCCCTTCATCTCAAAATTCTATTTTTGGCAGACATATCAAGATTACAGTTTGACCAAAAAGTTTTTGTTTATGTCACAAATTTAAGATGATAACCCCAAAGCGGCACTCTTCTTTTTTCTGTTCAAAATAACATTTATCTATAAATCACACGTTCATGGCAACTCTTCTAGAACCCGTGTATACTTTCAGCCCATGCTGCTACAAGAGATGCTAACCTCAAACAATCCATGGTTTTATAGGTAAGATAACATCTTCTTTCCTTGATCTCTTTATTCCACACATATGTTTTCCAGATTAATTTTAACTTCTTCCTTTTCTGTGCACTTTTTAGGCTTTAATTGTTTCCTTCTCGGCCTTCAAATTTCTGGATGATGTATTTTATTATACAAGAGAACACAAACAATGTTGACATTTAAATCTCCCAGAAAAGCTAAAATATTATTATAACAAATTACTTCTTTGATTTTTAGTCAATTTATTATTTTTCTGTGCCATGCAATCAGAATATAAGAGCTGGCAAACAACATCAGCATTTCAACCCACCTGAAAGACATTGCTGGGCCCTGAGAGGCATTTTATTGTTTTTTACTTTTCCCTACTTCTCTTTTGAAATCACTCCATGACTTTCAAAAGTCAAAAACTTTCAAAAGAAAGTAAACATTTCATCTCAGTGTAATTCCTCTGCGTATTCTGCCCCAGCCCGTGTGAGAGCCAATGAGAGGGAAGCAACCATGGTGATTTACCAATTGTCTCAAGTGCCGTTGTGTTTTTGTGCTTTGTTTTGTTTTAGTAGGTTTTTTTTGTTTTGTTTTTTGGCTGGGGCTGGGTTTGAACCTGTCACCTCCGGCATATGGGGCCAGCACCCTACTCTTTTGAGCCACAGGCACTGCCCATTGTTTTGTTTTGTGTTAAACCCTGATGAACATCACTTCAGTATCATGACTTAGTCTGGCTGGGTAATGATGGGAACGCAAGTGGCAAAAAACCCCTAGTCCTCCATTGATATGTGGTCTTTAGAGACTCAGTTTAGACAAATGCAGAAGCTAGAAGCTACTCCGTGTCCTGTGTTGATATATCTTCAGTTAGGAAGTCTGACCAAATAATTTCTACCTATTTCCTGACCCAAGAGACACCCACCTCTGTGGTTTTTTTCCTCCTAGACTGAGGAAAAGAGATGAGTTCCGTTTGCAGTGTACTCTATCTTGACCTTATGACTAAGGACATTGTGCTTTGGAAATACCATGAAGTTGCTTTTCAGATTTCTGATTGGTCAAAGCCTGGTCCTTGTATTAGCTCCTGTTTTATTTTTTTTTTTTTTAATTTTTAATTGGAAAACTAATTCATTTTGTAGTCAATTGGAAATTCAATACTAGGTGCAATGTCTAGTACTTTTATGGTCTGTGGAATACACTGTAATTTTACTGATTCTTATTTTCTCTACTAATAAACAAAATTGATGTGTATATATAACTCACAGGCCAAGTTAAGTGTTTGAAAGAGTGCCCAGTTTAATATCTGTATTCAGCAAAGGCTTAATGAGTATCTCCTTTTTCCCCTGTACTTTCTTACATCTAAATCATGGTTGGGAGGCAGCAGTGATGGTTAAGGGAGAAGCTCATGAGCTAGTTATTGAAATTTGGTTCAAGAACAGCAATTTAAAGAGGCAAAATGTAGAGGGACAAAGGACCCAACGATTGGTGATTGATCTCTGGCTTTTCTACTACTTAGAAATTTAGTCATTGTTTTCCTGAAAGTCCCGGTCTGTATAATCATAGTGCTTGGGTTCATGTTCACAAAATTATCATCCGACCTGGACATATTTTTTCTCTCATTAAGTTGCTCACAAAACAGAAGCACATTTAACCTGACCTTCATTTTTTTTACTTATGGTTAATCAGTGGACCACCCAGTTATTACCTGGTTCAGAAACCGGCTCTTTGAAATATAAAAACTGATGTTTATAAAATAGCAAATTTGTGGATGGAAATTATTATTTTACAATGTTTATTCTACTTATTTTATTTCATGAGAGAGCTGGTATCTGGTATGTTAACATGCAGGCATTTTCTCCTATGGACTATCTCTTTATCATATACTATTGTACTCTAAATTTTATTCATGTGGTTGTACCCTGAAATGCCTTGGGCAAAATACCTTCTTCACATTGTGGATAAAAAGTTTCCATTACATAGTTATTATTTTTTTTCTCCCATTAAAATTTATTTTAAAAAAAAGACTATGGCTAATGCTGAAGAAGACTGGAATGGTGAAATCATTTTAATTGAAGTGATAAATTATACATTTGTAGCTTGGGAGAGATTTAATATTGAACATCAGTGAATTTTCCCTTTTACTTCTCTGACTTTGGAAAAAACCAATCTTTCATTTTATCACTTATTCCCATGTATTAGGGCAATGTCTTGATGGTCTACAATTACTTAGTATTTTAAAGAGAGGATCTAGATAAACAGAGAAGTTAATAATGAACGTTGGGTTAGTAGGGCTGCTGATGCATAGGAGGGAAGGTGCTATTCATTCAATGCTTCATTTAAGAATATCACATCCTTTGATAATTGAGTAGCTGTACATTTGTTCTCTCAAGTATGTATTGACACCTTACATAAAAGGAACTTTAATTTCATGACTGAAATTAAATAGTTTAAGTAAAGTATAGGAATTCATTCTTGATAGAATCATTAACTGCTCCTGCGAAGACTAAAATTATCCACCCAACAATTACATAGAAACATGAAGTGATAATACTTCTGTAAATATTAGATGGTATTTTCATTCAATGTCCCATGTGAAATAATATGTAAAATACATACCATTTATTTGCTTGCAGAAAAGCATTCAATGAATCTTTTGAAGCCAGACTCCCATCTGCACTTTATAGATATGCAGTAATTTATTCCAGGAATGTGTTCATGAAAATAAATGCAAATATCTATTTTGCAGTGCATTTTTAATCTTGAATCAAAAACAAATAAATAAAACACTTTGGTTCATCACGAGCCATAGAATCTGGTGTTTTTACCAATGTACATTCTGTCAAATAAGGAGAATGACTTTTAAAGACTATGATAACAATTTTTGGCCTACAGGAATAGGGAGGAGAGGCGAACTTGCAGAGCTACTGTGGAATATGAGGAATCCTGAAGAAATAATTATGGGAAAGTATAAACTGGGCTTGTCTTCCTTTCTAATCAGCTTAATTTCTGAAGCCAAGCCTAATTAGGATCAAACGTATTATCTCCAGAACAACTAAAATCTCTCTGAATAAAATAGACAATAGTCGAAAGATTCCAAAGGGATATTCTCTGTGTTGGAATGAGGTCGTGGACACATCATCACTTTGCCAGGGTATTTGACTTTGGTTGCTAAGCATCCTTCACAATGCAGCTTTTCCCAAGTGCAGAGACACCTTAGCACGGCAGTGGTCAAATGCACACTTCAAAGAGCTAAATATATAATGAACTAAAGAGTATACCCAAACCAGGAGGCATCTAACTACCTGCCTTGTTAAACTACTCAAGTAGCTCAGAGCCAGGGTTGATGGTTAATAGGGTAAGGCATCCTTAAGGATGTTGCACACCGTACAGGGAGTAATATGGGAAGTGCTCTTTCATTACTTGCAAGAAATGAAAAGAGAACCTACTTACGTAGCACAGCCAGTTTGTGGAGACCCCAACCAATGCAATTACCCAGTTAGTATTAAAGGTCACAGGATGTAAATGTCTCCCATTCTGCAATAATTAGTCCCAAATCCCACCTAGAGTATTTAGAAGGGAAAAATTAATTGAAGCTAGAATAATAGACTGATAAAAAGGATCAACAGTGAAGAAGTGGTCTTCTTATGCTGAACTGAGAAAATTAACTCTTCTTCAGGGTGACAGACTGTAACCAGGTCTTTTCAGCAGCACCTATCAGAACCAAGGTGGCTTTCCCCAATTAGAGAGCATAGCGGTTCCATGCTTATCCTGTTTGCTGCCACCTAGTGGTCAGTAAGTAAGAGTTGTATCCATAGTTCATGTCTCTGTGGAAATGTACCATCCCTCCCTAGGTAGGTTTTTTTTTTTTTTTTTTGAGTTTTTGGCCAGGGCCGGGTTCAAACGCGCCCTACTTCTTGAGTCACAGGCGTCACCCCTCCTTAGATGTTTGTGTTCTAAGATACTAGTGCAAATAACACAGTTCAGTCAGGTAGGCAATGAGACAGTGAGGTGAGATAATGTTGAAATGAGAAGAAAAGATGGAAGCTGCCTATGAAAAATGGGTGGGGGGGTGCAGAAATGCAGACTGTTGGTGCCTTAAATAACAGCCTGGCTTATCTGCACTTCCATGCAGACCAGGTGCCAGCCAGACCATTGCCTACTCTCTAAATCAGTGCTGCTCAGTGCGTGCTGGGGGCTTGTGGTCGTTCACTGACAATTTAAATAGATGCTTGAAAAGTAAGTATTTAGAAACTTTTAGGACAATTTGATATTATCACTATGATCATTTCAATATATGATCAGTGTACTTTTTTAAACCCTTGAAGAGTTATAGATGGATTCAGGTATGTTGATCTTTTCTTGGGAGGTAAGTGTGGTGTGGCACCAACTCTCATGGTGGTCACTTGTTAGAGGGTTACTGTGTGTGTTGTTTTCAGTTGAAAATATATAAAGCCTAAAATCAGTTTTTTTTCATCAAAAGAATAAATTGAACCAAAACTTTATAGAATTCTTGAAATTTACTTATTCCAAGGAATTTATTTTAGATCTTTTCTTTGTACATCAGTGTATCTCAGTGACACTGAATTCTCCATAATTAACTTTTTTTTTCTTCAAAGAAAACTATAAAAAGAGTTCATATACATTACCACAGAAATAGCCTAATGAATCTAACTTACATTTTTAGGTTCAGAAGGAAGAACCAAGCTCATTCGTCACATTATGAAACTTTAAATATTGAGATAGATGGTGTTTGTTTCAAAGAATATGTGTGGACATTTAATATGGGAAATTAGTATTTATTCACTTATCACTTCTGATTGACCATGGTTATTGAATGACAAAAATTTACCTGTCACAGCAGTTAGGTGCCTAAATGCATACTGGACATAAACAAGTCGATGGTTTTCAAGTAATTTCCTATTTACTTATATGTTTTTCTGCATTTATTGAAATTTGTGCTTCTTAGCAAAGTGTCCCAGGAATGGAAGAAAAAGTATCCAATGTACACAGCCCTTTTATGAAACTAATCTATAGCTCTCAAGCAAAAAATAAAACTTAATTCTAGCCCAAAAATATGGGGAGGGGGTGGGGAAGGGGAGGGGAGAAGGGTGGATGGGGGGTGGGAGGGTGATGGGAAAGATTACCTATATTTCTGCCTAACAAGGGTACAAGTGAACTATTCTAGAACTAGAATATAAATGTGTTGATACAATGATTAACCGAATGATGTGAAAGTTATGTTAACCAGCTTGATGAAGGTGTTTCAAATTGTATATGAAACAGCACAATGTACCCCATGCTTGCATCAATGTACACAGAAATCAATTAATAAAAAAAAAGAAAACAGTACAATGTA
>CAUYQV010122390.1:0-39185 GCA_963574575.1 Galagoides demidoff | reverse complement strand
TAAAGTCCCTCTTACAATTGTGTCTTGCCCCCAAAAGGTGTGTCACACACCAAGACCCCCCCTTCCCTCTTTCTGCTCTTCATTTCCCTCGCCCCCAGGAACATATCTTTACACGTCTCTGTTCTGAAGCACTAGACCACTTCTAATGGGTATTCTCTGCCCCTAAGTTGAGTCTCTAGCCTCAGAGTAGTAAGTCCTTCAGATGCCTGTGTCCGTGTGTGTGTGGGGGGGGGGGTCACACACACATATACACAGCTATGTATACAGTTGATTCCATGCTTGCAAGTTCACCTACTTGCTAAAATTTACTTGCACCCTAAAATCATCAGTGGACACATGCCAACCTGTCCTCCAGTGGACACATCTTCCAGCTGAGGCCAGATAGTAACCCTTTGCCTTGTTGTTTCAGGACTGTAAACAATTGTCCTTTTCACAGTCCATTTAGTGTCACTTTTTTTCTTTTTGCATTTTTGTGCTTTTTGTTCACTATTTAAAATGGCCCCAAGCACAGAAGTAGTCTGGCATTCCCTCGATGGGCCTCACGAAGAAAAGACACGTGTTGGCCGTGACTCCAGTGTTCATGAATCAATGATCTATGATAAATAAAATGTCTTTAAAGAAAAAACCATATAATAAAAGGTTATGTATTGATCAGTTGACAGAAAGGTGACCACAGGCTCACGGAAGCCCAACCCTGTATTCCCCCTAGGAGTAATGATTCATTGTTCAGGCTTGGCACCTGTGGCTCAAGCGGCTAAGGCGCCAGCCACATACACCTAAGGTGGCGGGTTCGAATCCCCAGCCCGGGCCTGCCAAACAACAATGATGGCTGCAACCAAAAAATGGCCGGGCGTTGTGGCGGGTGTCTGTAGTCCCAGCTATTTGGGAGGTGGAGGCAGGAGACTCGCTTGAGCCCAGGAGTTGGAGGTTGCTATGAGCTGTGATGCCATGGCACTCTACCCAGGGGGATAGCTTGAGGCTCCGTCTCAAAAAAAAAAATGATTTATTGTTCACTGATTCAGGGTCTGTGGCAACTTTGTAGAATAACTTCCAGGAACAACAGGAATCGACTCTGCGTCTGTGTGTGTGTGTGTGTGTGTTGGGGGTATGTATATGAATATGTATGCATCTTTCTAATGCCTTTTTGAGAGGTACTATGAGCTGGTCCCGCTTTGTCCTATTTTTTCAAAACAACCATCAAATGCACTTCCCCCAAGGTAATGTAGTAAAATGCTAGGATGTGGCTGAAAAAAGGGAGGCATGATAAAGCAGAACTAGGAAATACTCTGGCCTTTGATGAATTAAGTCAGGGCACCACCCGCTTTGCAGAACTGTGCCCAGGGCCCCAGCCGTGAGCGCATCTCTTTCCTTGCATCACAGCCAGCACCTCTGAGCACCCCATGGTCTGCGATTGCTGTGCCTCTCGTGCTCTTTTGTGGCTGTTCCCGAGTGGGCCCCGTTCTCACGGCTGGGCCCTGACCCCGGCAGATTGAGGGTGCAGAATGTTTCCCATGAGAAGAAAAGGGTGAAGGTAAGACCTTTCTGAACCTCCTTTGGCCTCTGCCATGGAGCCCTCACTTACAGAATGTTAACAAATATCAAAAGAACTCCAGGTATTTGACCTTGACCCTGAGTTTCCTATTTTAGGTGTAATTCTTTATACAATGTCTGACACCCAGCAGGCATTCTACAAATTCCAACATAGCAGGCATTCTACAAATAATGTATTTGTTGAACAAAAAAAAAAAATTTTAACATAGTCTCTCTTGCAAATACGATTCTGAAAGATCCTGCCCATTCCTAATGATGATTTTATCTTTCTTAAGCACATTTTCTTTTCTTCCTGTCAGAGAAACACATCTCCCATTCTGCAACAAAAGTAGCTGGGTAAAGTCGATTTGATTCAGTGACCTTGATTGATTGAAAATGCTCGCGCCATAAACAGAAGCACAAGCAGTAAGAAAGTCACCGAGACAAGTCCGGTTTCATCTCGGCCCAGGCTGGCACCCTTATTCTCACAGCTGGCACCTGGTCCCATCACCTGGCTGCCACCCCCAGGCACACAGCTGGCACTCAGGTCCCTATGACTGGCTGACATTACAGTCCACAGATGGAGTCCCAGTCCACACAGCTGGCTGGAACCCAGGTCCTCACAGCCAGCACCCAGAACGGCTACTGCATCAGCCAGAAGCTTCCCACTCCTCCCTGCTCTGAACAAAGCAGCCTGTGGTGGCCTCTGAACACAACTGATGTGACTCTTCCGTTTTCGCTAAACAAAACAAGCTTAAATTACACTCGGGGTGAATTAGGTAAGACACCCAGGAGAACTTCCTATAGAAGAGTTTCACATACATCCACAAGAAACCTCTTCCTTCGAAGACTCCCAGAAAAGAAAGCGCTAACAGGTGTCTCAGAGCAGTTCTACCTAGAGGCATCTTAGGGAAACATTGACCTTCAGGGTGCAGTGCTGACCCAGGTAGGCAGGGCAAAGTGAAAAGCATGGCCTGAGCCTACATCAAGATCAAGGGCCCTGCGAAGGTCAGGCTGCGGCTCCAATGAAGGAGTAGTGACCCGTGGTGGGGAGACTCTGCATTGTTCAAACTCCTCCAGGCGAGTCCAGGCAAAGATGAACATGGAGTCAGATGAAAGGTGGAGAGGAGCATCATGGGAGTCAGTGACGCCAGGCCAGACAGCTCCACGGTGCGGTGAGCAGAATGTCAGAACAGTGTTCTGCTAAGATGGAACAGACTTTGAAAGATGCACATGGATGGATTAAGGCTTAATGATCTTTAAACTCCTCTGATAATTTTTAGAGACACCTGAAAGTAACACCTGAGACACCGGGGGAGAGACCCAGCAAGTATACCACTAAGGCCATGCCAGGAATGTCCCTGAGAGAACAGGCTTGAGCTCGTGTCTCTTGGTCATTTGTGGCACAATGGCATTGCCACTGTTCTCTGCATTACCTTGGGCGTGCATCTCCCCCAAGAGAGATGCAAACCCCATTTCCCAACTTGGGTTTGCTCATCTTGAAAACGAGGCTGATTCTATCTAGGGCATTTGAAAGTAAGACAGAGAGGCCACATAAGGTGACCGTGGACATTCCCCACTTACCCCTCCCCTCCCACCTTCCATCGTTTCTTCTCTGCCCTGTGCCCTGGCAGGCTGACCTCCTAAATTCTAGTCATATTTGGTCAATGCAGGCACCAGCAGGACATGGAACAGAGGAAGGAAAGGGAGGGAATTTATTCGCATAGTCGCCTCTCTCTCAGGCTACGGTTTGCCAGTGGCTGAGTTCCTCTAACTGAGGCCTGATGTTTCCCTTTGCTACAGCCATTGTCAGGTTCCTAAGACCATTCCTTCCCTCCACGCTTCCAGGTCTACAGGAGGAGATAGCTTTTCACACTGCTAGTCCCAGAGTGCTTCAGCATCCCCTGCTGATTTCTCCGAACCTTGCACTGGTTGAATAATCCCTTCCTTAAATGCTTCTTGATCATCCCTTTTGAGCAGGTGTGTCCTGCTGGAGCCTTGACAATAACAGGGGCTTAGCTGGAAAGGCTCAGAGATTTGTATGGCTTGAGATCAGTCACAATGTGGGGGCAGTTAAGATGGCCCATATAGAAGAAAAATCACATGGCCTCAGAAAGAGTCAAAAGAGCAGAATAGCTACCTGATGGCTTTCTAGATCTGGCCATGCAAGACACACTTAAGAGTCTGTAGGTTCCCAGCTCGGCGTCTGTGGCTCAAACAGCTAAGGCACCAGCCACATATACCTGAGCTGGCAGGTTCGAATCCAGCCTGGGGCCGGCCAAACAATGATGGCTGCAGCAAAAAAAACAGACGGGCGTTGTGGTGGACACCTATAGTCCCAGCTACTTGGGAAGCAGAGGCAGGAGAATTGCTGTGCCCAGGAGTTGGAGGTTGCTGTGAGCTGTGATGCCATGGCACTCTATTCAGGGGGACAGCTTGAGGCTCTGTCTCAAAAAAAAAAAAAAAAGAGTCTGCAGGTTCCCAAACCCCTTGTGGTGGAGCCTAGCTTAAGTGGCTTCTGATTATTGTGCACAGTGGCTCCTGACTAAAACACAGGTCTATCTTTATCCCTTGCTAGGGGGGCATCTGACTGCCATTTCTCACAAGTCCTGAAATTTCTGCTGATGAAAAAAAATCTGTTCCCCAACCCCAATGCCAGCCCCTAGATAGCAAGCGCTGAGTGGGTGGGTTCTTTGTCTGGTCTTGTATGTGCAATAGCCTCAGTACCCAGCCTAGCACCTAGCACAGAAGTCATTCGATACATCATATTGTATTAATCAAAAAAAAAAAGCTATTTCCAGATGAATGCTTTTGTTGGTTTCATGGGCACAAGATCTTTGAGAGGAGCTATTCAGTTGAGAGGGACTTTGGGTCTTTGCTATTTGGCTGAACATACACTAGAGCCCACTTTTCTCTCTCACCCAGACTGCCTTTGATTTATCAATGTCCTAAGAAGCCAGCTGCCCATGGCTGATCAGAATTCCTTCCCTGACTCAAAGGAGCACTAGAGGAGAAGGGACTTGCCTCTGAGCACATGAGGCCTAAGCTTTTGCTTTCCAATTTTCAAATCTAAGAAGCAAAAAAAAGAAAAGTTTAGATAAAGAAACTTTGGCTGGATGTAAAGCAAAATATTCCTAGAACTGTGGGTTCTCAGAAATTGGAAGGAATGGTCAAGGTTGGCAAGTCCAATTTCTCACAAATGGTAAAACAGCCCTCTATAAAGGCTGGGAAGCCCTCTTGGCCAGCTCAGAGAGATTTTGTACCTCCTCTGAGTCCTCTATCTCCCACCAAAGGACTGGCACCCAAAGGGGGTAGGTAGGTGGGTGTCCAAGGCTCATCTATAGATGTGCACAGTGGCCGCAAAGCCAGCACATTAGAAGCAGCAGACACAGGGTCTGCCGTGTGCAGTCAGGGGTGCCCTGCCCGTGTCCCCATGGGCATGGGGTCTCAGAGGGCAGTACCTTCACCAAGCAGGTCCATTCGTGGATGTCCACACTGTCCATGGCTGGGTCCTCCTCACGGACTCATATGCTCTCGGACCACGGCCACATCTCTGCCTCCTGGCTTGCAATAGGAGAGTATAGCTTCACCTCACTGAAGAATCTGGGATGGAGCTGTTGATACCAAGAAGGTTCCTGTTTCCACCAGCTTGGCTTCCCAGATTGAGCTTACAGTCCCAGGGCCACCTCACACAAGGCTACTAGTGTTCAGAACCATCCTCTCAGAAATATGTTGTAGTAATCATTTTGCCATAAGGATTTCTGCCCTCAAATGTTCATAGCAGCTCAATTCACCATTGCAAAGATGTGGAAACAACCCAAGTGCCCATCAACATGTGATTAATAAACTGTGGTATATGTGTACCATGGAATACTGCTAAGCCATAAAAAGATGGAGACTTTGCATCTTTTGTATTTACCTGGATGAATTTGGAGAACATTTTCCTAAGTAAAGTATCTCAAGAATAGAAAAGCAATCATCGCATGTACTCAGTACTAAGTTGAAACTAATAGATGAACAACTACAGAACTCCACAAGAAAAGCACCATTATATTCAAGAAGGAGGGTTGAGGAGGGGGGTTGGTGAGTTCCCACCTAACAGGTACAATGTACGGGTATATGGCACATTGCTTGGCTGATGGACTCAACTGCAACTTGGACTTTACCTTACAAATGCAAACTGTGACCTAATCGTTTGTGCCCTCATATTGACCTGAAATTTTTAAAACATGTTTATATATATCATTTATATATACCTCCATTTTATTAATGAGGAAACTGAGGTGCAGAGGAGTTAAGCCACTCGTCAATGGCCAGGAAGAGATGAGGCAAAGATGTGAATCACTGTTGGGCCCAGAAGCTCATGATCATTCAAGAGTGACAGGTGTTTGGTGGAGTGTGAAGGGGGAACCGGTGGAGGGAGAGAGAATCCTGCCCGGAGAGGTTTTGAGCAAGATGTGGGCAGCGCGTTCAAGATTAGGCAGGGATTTGTCCATTCGTCAGAGAAAGGACATTCCGGTCAGAGCCAGCAGAGAGCAGTCAGGCCTCACAGAGGCCTTACATGCAGCTGAGTCAGGGAAGCGGAGGTCACTCAGTAAACGCTGGCCTGGGAGACAGTAGCTCCGCTCTGGACCAGCCTCTGTGCCAGGGACTCTAAATTCATTCACTAGATGTTTAGCAGTTGCCCCCAAGGTGCCACCGTCTGTTCTAGGAGCTGGGAATCCCCTGCCCTGGGGGAGCTTACATGCTAGTGAGAAAGACCACCAAGGAAAATAGATGATTCACTCCACAGTCTGTTGCATGATTAATGCTTGGCAGAAAAATAAAGCAGGAGGGGAATGACGCAGGGAGTTTTAGAAGAATAAGATGGTCAGGAAAGACTTCCAAAGAAGGATATTTGAGCAAAAGACTTGAAAGGGTGTGAGAACAAGCCATTCAGATATTTAGGGGAAGAAGGTTCCAGGCAGAGAAGCCGCAAGTGCAAAGGCCCTGAGGCTGCGGTGTTGTGGGTGTTTGAGGAGCATCCAGGATCCTGTGGAGGGAGTGAGGAGAAGGCAACTGGAATGAGTGAGCCCCAGGGCCATCCCACTGGGGCACCTATCTGCACCTCAGTCTCCTCATTTATATAAGGGGTACCGTTTCTCCAGCACCCAAGGACCAGGACACCCCCCCACACTTATGGTTTCCACTGTTCTCTCCCCTGGGGTCTGAGTTTTGTTCTGTCTCAGTGAAAGGAGTCTCAAATAAAAGTCAAGGGGACCTAGGACTGAGGCTTCTCCCTCCAAGGGCTCCCCCAAACATCCTTTGCCATCCCACCAAACCAGGTGGATCCCATAACCTGCCTTCTTCCAAATCTCACCTCCAATCACACCTCACTGGTGTGATTAACCCCACGCCAGTGAGTGCCCAGGGTGGGAGGCTGGGTGACCCAGGACAGGCAACATGAGAGGTGTTATCAGCAGATATTTTCGGCTTTTGTGTTTTTTTGGTTTTTATTTTTGGGGATTTTTTTTGAGACAGAGTCTCACTCTGTCCCCTGGGTGGGGTGCCATGGTGTATGGTTCACATCAACCTGAAACTCTTGGCCTCCAGCAATCCTCTTGCCTCAGCCTCCCAAGTAGCTGGGACTTCAGGCACCCGACACAATGCCTGGATAGTTTTTCTATTTTTAGTAGAGACGGAGTCTTGCTTTTGCTCAGGCTGGTATCAAACTCCTGAGCTCAAGCAATCCTCATGCCTTGGCCTTCCAGCGTGCTAGCATTACAGGCGTGAGCCACCAAGATTCTTAGCACAGTTGTAAAACCAACCAAAAGTTAGTCTCTCTCTTTTTTTTTTTAATTGACAGGTATCCTTGTATTTTATTATTGTGTAGAACATGATGTTTTGAAGTTACATACACATGCACTTCGGCATGGTTAAATCTAGCTAAGTAACAAATGCACCACCTCACGCAGTTCTTTTTGTGGGGAGAGCATTTAACATCCACTCTCTGCATTTTCGAGAATGCAATATATCAATCATTAACTATAGTCACCTTGCTGTACAAGATCTCTTGAAATGTATTCCTCCTGTCTCACTGTAATTACGTATTCGTTGACCTACATCTCCCCATCCTCCCTCCCCTCCCCCAACCACTCCAGCCTCTGGTAACCACCAGTCTGTTTTTATCTCCAGGTACTGACAATTCTAAGTGCAAAGACAAAATACTCTTCCCCTCCCCCCGAAATTCTTTTGCTGGTAAAATGCTACATAGTTTCTCCTGAGTTTTAATATATCTATGTTTACGTATAAGATATATTCAAATTTGTCCTTTTTGATTGCTTATCCCTTAATGAACATTGTTTTCTTCATGGAGGTTAATGCAGAGCCCTTTCAGTTAGACAGTCGGCCCCACACATGGGGACTCAGCTGCGCTCATTTCCAGAGCGTTCCGACCTTCAGCATCTCTCAAGCTCACTCTGAGAGCGGTTTATGGCTCCAACTCCCATGATACTACATATTCCTGTATTTAAAAAGAAGCTTCTAAATAAACAATGATAGCACCGTGATGGCAAAGCAAAGAAACTGAACTTGAGTTACTTCGATTCTGTCATTCTGTGAGGCCACATGGAATTTTTATTTGCTTATAAATTTTTAAAACAGGAACACAAAACGCAAACTGCAAGATGAACCATCTCTTGTTTGCCAGTGTAAATTTCAGCTCACACGCGAACTGTTTTCCTGGATTTGAATCATATCTTTAACAGGAAAATGAATTCTTCTTTTTTAATCGTTGCTTGTTTTCAAATGAAAGAAGGAATCGAGAAAAGTCGAAATGAAAAGTATTACCTGTCATTGTGACAGACCAAGAGTGGCCATGTGTTTTCTACCATTCTTTTCAAAATACTCTATGTACATGACTATAATCATAACCTCTTTGTTACCTTCTAAATTTGTATAGTATAACATTTTATTGTTTTTATTTATTTTACTGGCATAATAACATATATGAAGTTCAATAAAAGAAACATTTGGCTGAGTTTCTTTTCTGGACATTATTATTATTGGTTTCATTTCACAGTTAATCCTGAAAATAATTTTGTTGGCTAGAGGAGGGGGACCTGTGGGAAGCTGATCCAGGTGCTAAAATGTACTATTGCCCCTGTCAGCCTTTCCATTGGGCTGGAGGGACTCCACCCCACACAATTCCACTCCTGGGTGGCAGTTCCGGCATCTCTGCCCCTCACAGGTCCCCCCTCTGCTTACAGGGATGATTAAGAGCTGCTCTCCTCCCAGCCTCATTCTCTGAAGCCCCTTTGGCCTCTGTCCTCGTTACCCTGGTCACCTTCTAGCACAGAAATTCCTCCCCAGGGGCTCAACCGCCACGCCCCCTTCCCACTGCTGCCATACCTGACCTTGGAGTCACACTTTTGTTCCCGTGGAGGGCTCTGGCCCTGGCTCAGTGTGACTTCTCTACGTCAGCCATGGGGACTCCACCATCCATGAGGGCTCGACAAGCCCTACGCCCTTCCTCAGCAGCTTCAACCTAGCCATGGTCTGCGCACCACACAAGTCATCCTGCAAATGCCGTCACGATTTACTCCCACACCTACCCCAGCAGCATGTCCTGGTAGTGTCACCCTCAAATGGTCCCAAAGCCAGCCCTGAGGCCCTGCCCCACCACCACCACCTTGGCCTGGTCACCATCCCAGCTCACCCTGATCCCAGCAGTGACCTCCTCACTGGCTTGTGCCCTTCCACTCCTGCCCCTTCCAGCCCATTCCCCACATGGTATGGGGGTGACTTTTGAAAACATTTGTCAAATTATGACAATCCCCTTCTTAAAACCTACCAATGTTTTTTCATTACGCTTAGAATAATTTCCAAGTCCCAAACACTGGCAGAAAAAGGCAGAGCTGACCTGCCCTGCTTGCTCCCCCCGCTTTTTTTTTTTTTATCATTTTGTATTTTTTAATTGACAAAAACTATAGATATTTACTGCATATGACACAATGTTTTGAAATACATACATATTGCGGAATGGTTACATCAAGCTAATTAAATACGTGTTATGTCACTTACCAATTTTTGTTATGAGAACACTTAACATCCACTGTCTATTCCTGTAGATTTGTGTGTCAATGGCTTCTTCTCATCTCACGGGTCCATGTTCAAATGTTCCCTTCAGAAAGAACTTCCCTGACCACTCTGCCCAAGATACGATCCACTCTTTGTTCCTTTACTCTGTTTTGCTTCTTACTATCTAGAGTTACAGGTATTTTTTTAATGTACAGTAGTTCCATCTGACTCTCCCAGTTAAGGGCAAGGATTTTGTTTTGTCCACTCTTGTAGGCTAAGCCTGGAGCCCATACCAAATCCCAAGATTATCCCCTAGGGATGGTCCACCTTCTAAATCTCAAATTCTGATGTGGTCTGATTTTTCCAGTCCTCTCCTGACCGCTCCTGCCCTCATACACCTCTTTCTCCAAAGTGCCATTTATAGCAAATGGCACCATCCCTCAGGTTCATAAATCAGAAACCTTGAATTAATCCCCGAACCCTCCTTGTCTCTCACTCTCTGCATAAAAATTTATTCCTACATCCCACTGATTGTGCCTCATAAACATTATTTGCATTCACCTCTTCTCCTCACCTCCACCATCTTTCCCCTAGTCCAGGGTACCTTCATCCCCAGGATGGAAAACTACAATAGCCTACAAACAGGTCTCCCTCTTTCCACATTCTCTTACCCCCAACCATCTAGCCTTTGCACAAAAACCAGGATGGCCTTTTAAGATGGAAATTTCATCCCAATATTCCCATTCATTAGTGCTTCGGTGGCTTTCCGTGGCTGATAGAATGGAGCTTAAACTCTTGAATAAAGTCCATATTGTGTAGCCCCTGCCTACCTGTCTTACTCCTTCTCTTGCCATTGAAGTCCAGCCACACTGGTCAGAACTGGCCTTCTGTTCCTAGATGTACCTTGCTCCTTTTAATTTAATCTTTCAACATCTATTTATTGAGGCAAGTTCTACACTGGACACTTGGGTGGATACATAGCAGTGAACAAAAGACAAAACTGTTACCCACATGAAGTTTACTTATAGTCTAGGGAGGGAAGACAAATTACAAATGCATCACTACAGTACAAAACACAAAATCAGGGGATGGATAAGTGTTGAAAAGAAGCATCAGTCAGAGAAAGGGAGTGCAGAGTACCAGGGGGTGCTATGTTAGCCAGGGTGACAGGGTCATGATCTTTGAGTGAAGAGTGAACCACTGGATTATCTGAAGAAAGGGTTTTTCAGGCACAGAGAAATGCCCTTGCAAAGACCAGAGGCAGGAAAGCATTGAACACGGGAGTCTGAAGCACAGCAAACAACCTGGGGCATTTGGAACACTTTCTCCATCCCCAGCTTTTGCCAATCAAGTTTCCAAGCTGCTTTAAATATCAAAGGTGAGTTCCCCCAAGCAGCCTCTTCTGATCCTTCCCATTCCCCGGAACCTAGATCAATCCCACTGTTCTAAGCTCTCATGGTTCTCTGTTCTCTTCCTTCATAGCCCTAAGCACCATTTAGCTTAGGTATGTGGGCAATTGTTTAATTATAGCCTGTCTGCTTTGCTAGGCTAGCTGGCTCAACTTAACACCTTGCTCCCTTGTGCCCTGGCCTGTCTCCCTTGGGCAAGGGCAAGAAGAAACACAGCCACTTCTTGCTCTCTGACTGACCACTTGGAACATGGTTCGATATAATTGATCAGGCTACAACTTTATTCAGTGTAATCACGTCTCCCTGAGACTCCTACCTCCTTCCCTTGACTGGAGTTGGGTGTTTTGTCATCACTCACGGCGAGTCTCTGCCTTCTCAAGATACTTACTCACTCAGTCACATATTGGTTCTTCACAGTTTAACTCTCAAAGATTGTTCTGAAGTTAGTCATCTCCTTACATGACCCAACCATGCCTCTTTCTAAAGGCAGCTCCTTTGCTCAGACCCCTGCAGCCCAGCTTCCATGTGCTATCTGACCTGGCTATCTTCTTGACCTGCAATATTTGGGGATGGACACCTGACCAAAACCCTGAACCACCTTAGAGTCAGAAGCAGACACGGCTTCTTAGCCTTATGGAGCCCAGCCCAGCAGCTCTTCCTGTTCTTACACTGCCTTCAGAGTTCCCAACTCTCCTTGCAAATTCTTAAAATAACTTCCTGAAGTTGAACCGTATTCTTTCAGTCAACAATGTGAATTGAATATTTACTACGTGTACACAAGATGTTATTCTAGGCACTAGGGATATAGCAGTGAACCAGTCAGCCCAAATCCCTGCTCTCCTGTGGCCTGCATTTCATTTGGGGAAGACATAAAATAAATAAACAAAACAGATATTGTGTCAGATTGTGATTAATGAAGGGGGTCATGGTAGTAAAACAAAAAATATTTCCACTTCTGGAACTACGGTCAAGATGTTCTGAGGGACTCTTCTACCCAAACACAATTATATACTGCACAAAACATAGGCTCTTAGGACATGGGGCAAATTTCTAAGAGGCTGGAAGAAAAAGGCCATGAACCATGAGCAATAGTAAGCTGTCCCTCCCTCTATATACATACTTGACATCCACTGAGGTTTTTTTCTTTGCTTGTTTGTTTGTTTTGAGACAAAGTCTCATTATGTCGCCCTCGGTAGAGTGCCATGGTGTCACAGCTCACAGCAACCTCAAACTCTTGGACTTAAGTGATTCTCTTGCCTCAGCCTCCCACATAGATGGGACTACAGGCTTCCACCACAATGCCTGGCTATTTTTTGGTTGTAGTTGTTGTTGTTTGGCACGCCCAGGCTGGATTCAAACCCACCAGCTCCGGTGTATGTGGCTGGCACTCTAGCTGCTGAGCTACAGGTGCTGATCCGATATCCACTGAGTTTTATTTCCCTCTGTGCACATGTGTGCTCTTCAGTTAGTTCCAATTTTATAGTGAGTACATGCAGTGTTTGTTTTTCTGTTCTTGAGATACTTCACCCAGGCTGATGGTCTCCATTTCCATCCAAATTATTATAAAAGGCCTCAATTTGTCCTTTTCATGTCTTGACAGAATATACATACACATTTTGTTAATCCACTCATGAATTGATGGGCACTTGGGTTGATTCCACATCTTTGCAACTATGAATTGTGCTGCAATAAACATTTAAGTACAGATGCCTTTTTCATAAAATGACATTTTTTTCCCATTGAGTAGATACCCAGTAGTGGAATTGCTGGATTAAATGGTAGGTCTGCTTTATTTCTTTGAGGAATAGCCATACTATTTTTCCATAGGGGTTGTACTAATTTGCAGTCCCAATGACAGTGTTTAAGTGTTCCTTTCTCCCTGCATCCACACCAGCATTTATTATTTTTTGAACTTTTTAATAAAAGCCATTCTAACACGAATAAGGTGATAACTCAATATGGCTTTAATTTGCATTTCCCTGATGATTAGTGACATTGAGCATTTTTTCATATGTTTATTTGCCATGTGTCTATCTTCTTTTGAAAATCTTCTATTCATGTCTAAAATCTACCAGTGGGTACAATCAACAGTTTGGGTGATGGGAACACATATAGCATGACTCAGTCATTACAAAAGTGATTCATGTAACCAAAAACATTTAATTTTTTTAAATTAAAAAAGAAAGTAAGCTATGAGGTTGGAGTTGGAGGAAGAGGGGCAATGTAGGAACTGAGTTACGAGTCAGCAAGCAGCACAGTGGGAGACCTGAGCCTGAGACTCACAGAGTTAGCTAGCAATCCTGAAAGGAGCTAAAAAGATTTCTGGTTGATCATACCTTCTGGTACCTGGTAAAAGAAAATATAAATCTTCTCTAGAGGAAACCATCCTCAGTTTATTGACCTGTATTTTCCATAGATTAAGATCAACCACATATAAACTCACATTCAAAGATCACCAAACACACAAGGAAACCAAGCACCATGAATAATAACAGAACCAAAAAAACAACAAACTTAACCTTCCCCAAAAACTTTAGACACTACAATTGTGAGACACCAAATAGGAAATAACTTTACATGAAATGCTTAAAGAAGGGTAAGACAGACTCCCCCAAACAAACAACAGTGAGACTACAAAAAACATCCACCACCAGCGGCAGACAGATCATTAAGAATTATTAGGGAGGTTGGAGGGTAATCTTTCAGAGGATAGAAGAAAGTCAAGAGAGGTTCTCTGGAAAGATAGCATGTGAGCAGAGACCTGAAAGATGTAAAGATGAGCCAGGCAGTGATAACTGGGAGCCAGGGAGAGAGTTCCTGGAAAAAACAGAACAGCCAATTCAAATTGGAGTGCACGTGATGTGTTTGGTAAACAGGAGTTGAGGATTCTCCAAACTCTGCTTATCGAGGGGATAGATATAGACAAGGAGGTGAGAGAGATAAAGAGGCAAGTCCATGTTGGGTTTATGGATGGTGATAAGGACTTTTTATTTTATTCCAACTGAGACGAGGAGCCACTGGAGGAAAATGAGCAGAGGAATGACGTGATCTAATTGTTTTTAAAAGATCACACTGGCTGCCATTTGATAATAGAAAAATAGGCAGGAGGGATAAGAGCAGAGGCAAGGAGAAGAGTTGGAGGCTTCATGGTCATTCAGAAAAGAGAGTGGCCTCAACTAGGCAAACAGATTTGGAGATGGCAAGAAGTGAAACTTCGGTAATATATTTTGAAAATAGTGACAATTTTCACTGATTGATTGAAGGCAGGATGTGAGAGAAAAACAAAGAACCCAGGAAAATTCTAAGATAATTGACCTGATGAAGTAAAAAAATAATAATAATAATAATAATGAAGTTGCCATTAACTGAGATACGGTAAATAGCAGAAAAAGTTTAAAAGGAAAAATTCAAGACTGCAGTGTGGGGCATATCAAAACTGAGGTGTTCATTTTACATCCACATGGAGAGGTCAAGTATTGTGATGACCTAGACCCCTTGATTCCTGATTCCCCGCTAAGACCAGTGGGGAACAAGCCCCCTACCCTTGAAAAGAAAACCTCTCCTAAACGTTTTAGTCCCAGCCCCTCAAGGGGGGAGAAGCAGCCTGAAATTAAGGAAGTATGCAGGGAGGGGTTGAGCACAAGGAAGGGTTGAGTCCTTGATGGAAAGTCTCGAGTTCTTTGGAAAACTTTCTCAACATATGCTGAACTATGTACCCCTGCTTGGCACCCTTTTGAACTGTGCCTCCCATCTTGTGATCTATGAGTTAAAGTACCTTATGACCTATAAGGTATACGAGCTAAATCAGCATGTACTCCCACCCAGAGTTGCGTAATCCTTTATAAACCAATGTATGTACCCTTACTGCGTGACCCCTGGAACTGTGCTGAGTTGTGCTGTAACAGCAATGATTTAGCTTTTGTACAAGCTTGCTTGCTTCAGCAATAATCACAGTATATAAGCCTTTTGAATTTGCTATTCATGGCTGCTTGTTGGCCCACCACAACAGCCCCCTGTAGGTGCACCTACAGGTGTATTAAATTCCTAATAGATTTCTATTAATTAATTACATCTGAAGTGGGGTCCATACTTCTCTCAGCTGCATGGGACATAACAGTATGAGTTTGGGGTGCAAAAGACAATGTCAGGCTAAAGACATAAGTTTTGGAGTCATCAGCATCCAGATGGTATTTAAAGCCATATTACAGGATGAAACCACCAAGGGCGAGTGTAAATAGGAAAGAGAGAGGCCCTTGAAGTTGTGGGGATGAAATGAATATAGAAGAGACTTAAAAGAAGAAGCCAAGAAAATAGAAAAAATATAAGAGTGATTGATGACACAGAAGCCAAGCAAAGAACGTGTTTCAAGCAGGGGTGGGCGAGAGACTTGTATAGAAACTTTTCTGAAGATGACAGGCAAATGGCCAATAAACATATGAAAAAATGCTCATCATCTTCAATCATCAGAGAAATGCAAATCAAAACCACTCTGAGATATCACCCAACCTCAGTAAGATTAGTCCACATCATAGACTCCCAAAACTGCAGCCGCTGGCATGGATGTGGAGAGAAAGGAACACTTCTACACTGCTGGTAGGATTGCAAACTAATGCTGCCTTCTTGGAAAGATGTATGGAGAACCCTCAGAGAACTCAAGCTAGACCTTCCATTTGATCCCTCACAACCCCATTACTGGATATCTACCCAGAAGAACAAAAATCATTTTACCACAAAGAGGTTGGCACCAGGATGTTTATTATGGCTTAATTTATAATTGCCAAGTCATGGAAGCAACCCAAATGCCCATCACCCCATGAATGGATCTACAAATGGTGGCATATGTATACCATGGAGTACTATTCAACCATTAAAACGATGGAGATTTCACTTCTTTTACATTTACAGCTGAAACACATTCTTCTTAGTAAAGTATTGCAAGAATGGAAAAATAAATATTCAATACTAATATGAAGCCAATATAAAAACAATTACATGTTCATATGAACAATAAAACACATATATAGTCTAGTACAGGGGCAGGGAGAAAAGGGAGGAGGGAGAAGAGGTGGGAGGACAATTGGCCAAAGGAGGGAGGCATGTGGAGGGATCTCACCTAATGTGTACATTTTGAGGGTGTACAACACACCTCCTGGTAAGGGGCTCTTTTACAACTGGAACTTTACCCTGGCAGTGAGAACAACATAATATAAAAATTTGTACCCTCATAATAATTTGAAATTTAAAACGAGAAGGAGGGGCTGGTCAGCAGGGCTATGCTATGGAGAAGCCACGATAACGGTTCCTGAGAACCACTGTTTTCTGAGATCAACCATCAAGTGTAACAGCACACAGCTCAGTAGTGACCTCTACAAAAGCTGGAACCTGGCAGGAGGGAGCCAGGTGAGAAAGAGAGGAGAAGACAGAATGGGTGACCTTCCATGAGGAGTCCCGCTACAAACAGAATCAGGAAAATGGGGTGGAAAAATAACGGGAGATGGCAAGATCAAGATCAGTTTCGGGCAACCAGAAGGGAACTTGACTTGAGTAGATGGATAAGGTGACCAGATTTTAACATTGGTAAAACAGGACACCATTGATGGGAGGCGGGGCGGGGGCAGGGCCTGACAACAATGCAAACTTTGATAAGCAGTTCTCGATAATCACTTCTCAACAATTATTTATTACAGTTTAACATTATAAAATTAACAAAAATAATATAAAACTCATATCCTGGCGAAATAGTCACATGGCAGCCGAAAACTGTATATTCCCTTCCTGTTCTCCCACCCACTCGTGCATTCTTTCCAAAAATTGGGACTTTTTAAAAATGCCGCAGGATGCGGGACAAATTGTTCAAAATTGGGACTGTCCCGCCAAAAGCGGGACGTCTGGTCACCCTAGTAGAAGGTAAGTGGCCTCCCTGACATGGCACCGGTGCACCTTGTTGCCGCCTTTGGGGAAGGGGCAGAGCATCTCACCATGCCTAGCACTGTTCTCAGAACTCCCAAGGTGCTGAAGTGACTTGAAAATCTATCTGGAGTGAGGCTCTGTGGTTGGAATTCCAGCCAGAGCAGGTCTCACCCCTCATTACCCTTTGTGCTCAGGGCATGGAAAATGCTGCTCAAAAGATGTGTGTAATTGGTAAAGTGAAGTAATGGGAGGGGATTGCCATCTGGGGAGAGGAATAATTTAATTATTTCATAACTCTCCTGGAAGCCCCGAGTATAGGCAGAGAGGGGGTGTGTGACAGCAAACACCATCTGAGCAGCTCCCTCGAGGATTGACAAAGCAAAGGACCAGCCTTGAAGATTTCCAGTAAATATTTGCAGTCGGTGAAAACAGCTGGTGATTTCTTTTACCCAGATCCAGGGAAAGGCTCAGACCCAAGGGTCGGGCACCCCTTAGGTACTAGACTGGTCATCGCTATGCTGGATTCTCTGTGTGCACTTTGTCCTTTCATTCCTACCACCACCCAAACGCTTCACCAAGGGTTTAATTATTCCCATCTCATAGATGTGGTTCCTAAGTGAAGGGTTGCCAATAATAGGTGACATTTACTGGGAACTTAGACCACGCAGGCACCAAGTTCACGCATTGTTTTATTTCATTAATCCACACAATTCTGTCATGTAAGTTCTATGATTACCTCCATTTTACAGAGGAGGAAACAGAGGCTCAAAGAGGCTTGTCCAAGATCACGGGGCAGACAGGGTGCCTCAGAGTGACTTGCTGTAGTACAAAGGTTCCATGGCTCCTCGATAGCAGAGCTTGCATTTAAACCCAGAGAGTTCTGACTCCACACCAATATCCCTTCACTGCACTGTACTCCCACCTGCTATTTGTCCTGGACAGCCTGTTTTCCAGTAACTGGCTGAGAAATCAAAGACATGTGATGACTGAGGCTATGAGCCTGTGTACATCAGAGCTCTTGACCCGTCACACTGCAGCCCTGACTTCCATCCCTGCTGGTGCCATAGGAGAGTGTGGAATACTGTGCCATCCCAGAGGAGGTGGAGAGAGCTCACCCTCCCAGACTGCCAGCACAAGGATGCCCTGGGCTTTGCAGATGCCCTCATCTTAGCTCTGCTGTGTCTTCCCCACGCAGCACATGAGAGCTAGGATGACTCTGCAAGGCAAAAGATTTTCTGTTAAGGTTTCAGGAAATGACCTAGCATAATGAACTTGACTTGCAGCCCAAGAACTGGGGGAAGAAAAATCCCAGTTGCACCACTTACTTTGACGTTCTTGGATAAACTACTTCACCTCCAAGGTTAGTTTCCTTTTCTTAAAATAAAGATAATAGTCTTGATCTCATAGATGTTCAGATGGGATTAAGGAAGGCCAGCCCCTAGCTTCAGACCTGGAAGATGGATGGGACTCCGTGATGTCGGTCCCCTGCCTCTTCCTCTGTCCATTCAGTTCTAAGATGAGACTCACTTTGCATGTCTTGGAAGGCTGCCCTGAGCACGAAACGGCATTTCTGACCTGGCAAATTTTAGGCACTCAGTAAATGTTAATTAAAATAAAAATCCGAAAATGATTGACTCTGCCTCAGCCCGTGCACAGCGAGCCGAGGTGAGAGTCCCGCCCACTTTGTATGGCCAGGCCTAGCCCAAGCCCGTGATCTTGAGTCTTGGCCGGACTTTGCTGCCTTTCATCACAGTGGCTTTAAAGGGCCCTGGCTGTATGGGAAGGGCTCAGCATGCACAGAGAAGCCAAAGCGATCTTTCTACAAGGCAAAGCTAAAAACTCTTCAATGGCTCCCTGTGGCCCTGAAGATCAAATTCAAATCTTTGAACATATTTTACAAGCACTTATGATCTGGCCTGTGTCCATTTCCAGCCTCATCCTCTCGCTCCCCCTCCTTGTCTACACTCCCAGCATTCTTGAATTTCTTTCAAGTCCTCACGGGCTGGGTTCATGCCCTCATCCAACATGGGAACGGAAAGGTCATGCCTGCTTTGCTCATTATTGTATTTGTAGTGATTAAGTGTATTACTTTTGCAAGCAGGAAAATATGTTATTATTCAGGCCACCAGATGCAAGGGAATGAGAAAAGTCACCTTTTCTAGGGGCTCCAGCATCCTGCTCCATTTGTAAGCCAGTGCAGGGCTCTGAGCCCCACTTACATAGACAGCAGTTCTGACCCCAGCCAGGTCTCCTGGCACGAGGGGAGGTGAAGGGAAAAGGGTTAACACAGACTAGTGTCCCCGGGGCTTAGTGCGTAGGTGTCTCCAGAGCCAGAGAGCACACGTGGGTGTTTTTTTTTCTCTCTCTCTCATAGATTCATTTGCATGGCCCTCAATAGCACCGTGCCTATATATACGGGTGTACATATCACTACGTGACATCTCTGGTATGAGGGCAAATCTCTGTGCACATGTAGTGTGTTGAATTGATATAAGTAGGTCAGCTGCCTTTTTAAAGTCCCCCTTCCATCTTTTCCTCAAGTCTCTTCTCTCCTATGCCTCACTTAGCTCTCTTTCTGTCCCCTAACCCTACAAATATCCTTCTCCCCTACAGAATAATTCTACTCTGTTCCTAGATTCCTGTTCCCTACTTAATCTCTTTGCTCAGCAAGACAAAAGTTCTGCAGTTAATAGGACCTACCCGCCGTAGAAGGCAGTTTAGCTATAATCTATTTTACTTAAGGATAATCCCAGGGGTCTCCCTCAATTCCCAGACCAGGCTATTTATCAGTGTAGGACTTCCAAGCACATCTATCATTTGGTCCAGGAATCTTTCATTCCAACTGCTTAGACGATAACATGAACAATAACACTTCTCTTAAGAGTTACAGACCCAGGCAAAAATCAAGGTGGGGTCCCCCCCTCACCCAGCAGGGATGTAATTGATGCAGTCTACATGGGTCTGAGTGTGGGAAGAGGAAGGAAATTCGTGGTGGGTGAGCACCTGTGTTTGCCCAGCTCATTCTTTGACGATTTAGGACATATCTTATCCTCACAACATGATTTCCAGACTGACATTCCGAAAGGGCAGGAAGTAAGAGGCAGACCAGGGATTTGAACCCAGGCCTGGCTGACTCCTAAGTCTATACTCTTTCCACTGTATCAGGATGCATCCCCTCAGGATATCAAATAAAATGCATTGAGGTCAACATTGCAATAGGAGGTCTCCAAGGTGTATCAAACATGTAAGCCATATTTGCAGAGAGAGAAACACAAAATAGAAAGAGACGATTTGGGGGTGTGATCAGTAAAGAGGCACAGATCATGGCATCTTGGAGCTGGGAGGGACGTCAGATTATTTTGTCCACTCACCTTGTTTCACAGCTAGGGAAAATGAGGGCCAGAGAAAAGTGACTTGCCCATGGTTACCCAGTAAACTTCTGCCAAGTCAGACTAGATCTCTGATCTGACAATAGCCTAGTCAAGCTCTTTGGACTACATTTTCTTGCCATTCTGAAAATAATTTACACATTACTCAAATGCTGACTCGTATAAAAGTCTTCTGTGTCTTCCAGAAGTTGAGATAAAAATTTTCTGATCCAACGAGGAAAAACTGCGGCAGGGACTCTTCCCTGAAAATCCCCACATTTCCTGCCTCCTGCACGCATCACTCAATGACTGCAAGTCCCATCTGGAAAGTTACATCTGCTGCAGCCTTCAGCCCACCCAGCAGCTGAGGGTCATGGCCGACACTCAGGATGCCGAGCCTTGATCAACATCCTTCTTAGAAATACAGGTACCACTTCTTGCTTTCCAGTGAAAAAGTCTGGAGTATTTCCCATCCTGGCATTCAAATCTTTCCCACAGCATGGGGCAGACCTGTGGCTGGGAACAGTTGTATGAGAGGGATACACTGCAGGCCAACCTTGGAGCCAGCCCAGACCGCTCCGTCTCTGGTGCAGTGCAGCACTTCCAAAAGCCCAAGACCGAGTGCAACAAGATATGCCTTTGGCTCGATATGTAAAAACTCTCCAGCAATAAATTTAAGCAATTCCATTTGAGGCTCTCACCATTTCTTCCACTCAGACAAACTGCTTTTTATTTCAAACGTTCCTGAAGGAAATTGGCCAATTGCTTATTTCGACTGTCAAGGCCATTACGCTGAGCCCAGCGGCAGGACACAAATACAACCTGGGGATTTCTCTGAGTTGGATCCTTGCAAAACTGACCATTAGAATGGAGTTACAGCCCAGAGGGTCTGTGGACATTGGACCTTTAGGAGCATGTTGGAACTACCACATAAGACAACAGAGCAGGGTTCTGGAGACCCAGGAATGAGGAATGGCACGTCCAGCTAGGCCCTTCAAATTAACAATTATATTCAAAATCCAAGGGGGCAAGGTGACCCCAGTCACTCTAGGGTGGCCTCAGCAGTCAAATAAACCAATTGGAGAAGGTGGCATCAGAGCTCAAGGATGGTGATAGTGACAATAGTGGCTCTATTTGTTGGGCATTTATGCATGCCAGGCATTGTGCTGGGCATATTACATGTACAGCAATGGCAGCAAATCCAAATGCCTTACCACGCTCCTAGGAGCACTGCCTGGTACATGGTAAGCACCATACTAGTGTTAGCAAATACCGCCATTGTTGTTGTTAACAGTGGGCACCCAATGAACTCTCAAACCAATCCTCACCAGCTTGGAACAGACAGGCTAATCCTACAAGTTCCCACATCACCCTAGTATCTGAGATGTTTTTGATTTTAGCCACTGACTGTTTGAATGGTCCCCAGTTTGGACCAGGACCTGACTGGTCAGTTGTGTGATCCTTAGCTCCCTGGCCCTAACAGGTGATGCTCCTGGGAGCCCAGGCGGTTGGCTCAGATGCGGCCATGCCCAGCCATTTGCACCAACATGACTGCTTCCCCTGCCCGGGCCCGTCAGTAGGCGAGGTTTCACCTGACACTTCAGGAGAAAGGAAGAAGGAGTTTACTTTTCACCGTCAAAGCTGAGTAGTAGTGAGTGACTCCTGAACTCCAGCATTGCCATGACAACACCTGGAAGGCCTCCCTGGTGGGGAGCCGAGGCCCAGACAGGCTCTTTGTTCGTGCTGTGAAGCTGAGCCTCTGTCTCAGGTGCACAGACTCTGGGAAGGCTTCTCTAAGCTGAGGAGAGGGAAGGAAGCAGGGTCACCCTAAATTAATCACTGTCCCTTCTCTGGGCTGGCCTGGTACACTGAAAGGTGGAAGCAACTCTTCTGGTAACCAAACCCTTTGGAAATGTACCTTATTCAGGGCATCTGAGCTCCACTTTCTCCTGCTGCCCTCCCAGAAGGCACCAGCTGTTTCCTCTCTCTGCAGAGCCTGCCAACCTCCAGAATGGGTTTTGAACTGTTGATTTGACCCCTCAATAGAATTTCTGAGATTCTTCTGAGCACCTATCTTAGGTACTTAGACCAGACACTGGACGTACATTAATTTTTTTTAAAAAAGGGGACATGCCTGGGTTTCCTACAAAACAGGCCTTGAAGCTAAGACTAACCCCAAAGACTCCATTAATGGAAATGTCCAAGGAAAGATTAAAGAAGGCTTGTCGCCCATAGCTCAGCGGTTAGGGCGCCAGCCACATACACCCAGGCTGGAGTGTTTGATCCTGACCCATGCCTGCTAAACAACAATGACAACTATAACAAAAAACAGCCAGGCACTGTGGCTGGTGCCTATAGTCCCAGCTACTCGGGAGGCCGAGGCAAGAGAATCACTTAAACCCAAGAGTTTGAGGTTGCTGTGAACTGTGATACCAGGGCACTCTACCAAGGGCGACATAGTGAGACTCTGTCTCAAAAAGAAAAAAAAAAAGAGTAAAGAAGAGAAAAATGAAAGAGGATGAGTTAATACAATGCATTAGAGCCTGGAGATATTGTCAGATATGCAGTTATATATAGAACATGGTATTCACAGAACTACTCTCAGGGGGGAAGATGCTCTATGCTTAGAAAAGGAGGCTTTGCTAAGCCAATTGTGGGAGTGGAGCCTCAAGGCACATGGTTAAGAAACAATAGGGTGACTCACTGCCTTGGAAGGAGGTTCAGGCTGGTTAACTGCAGCACTTTTGTTCTGCTGAGTGGGATATGCAAGTTTTGGGTAGAGCTGAACTGCTCAGGGTGGGCAAGATGGGACTGGAATTACTGAGCCTGTTCTATTTCTCTTCCACAAGGGTCCTTATCAGAGTGCCTATGATATCGAGGACATTCACATTTAATTTTTGTTTTGTTCTATAGATGATGGGTCTTGGGAACTGTCTCATTCCTCTTCCGAATTGGAGTGATTCAGATTTAGTGCTTCTCATACTTCTCATGACTTGGGCTCAAGGCTGGTGCAAAGACTCAGCCACAAAGGCAGCTAGTAAACTCGTCATTGTCAGCCTGGAAGGGGAGAGAAGCTAGGCCACTACATGGAGCAATATTTGAAGTGTCAGAATCACTATAAGAAAGAGTAGGCTGACTTTACAGGCGGTGATCTCTCCATCACAGAAAAGGTTCAAGCTGGATAACTACCTGGTGGAGAACTCGTAGAGAAAAGTCCTCTTTGAAGGTCTTTTCCAGTCTTCAGTCCATGATCCCAGGCTCTTATAATCTCTCCAATTAGGACAGGCTCCTTCTGCCAAAGCTTTATGTGCTCTTGCCGCTCTGAGGATCTGCTTCTTTGGCAGAAAATACTGTGCCAAATGGCAGCAGAAGTCTGCTTTCTCTCTGTTTTCCTTTGCATGATTCCTCCCCAGTGGCAGGCAACACCTCTCTTGTTCTTTCTGCTCTAAACACAGTGAGGGTTTAGTTTACTTTTAAAGAAACTTGTTATCCTCCAAGAAATAAATAAAGATGTTGTCGGTAAGCAGAAGGGGCAGGAATCCAGGAATCTGCAGCTCTCTTCCCCAGCATTTGATTTCCTGGGGAGATCCCTGGTGACACTCGCCCGAGGCCATCCCCAAAGATGTAATAAACCACCTAGAGAGCAAAGCCCTGGCAGCAAAGGCAGGTCACCTGCTAAGGAGAGCGGCCTTCCTGGCTGAGGAAAGGAAGGGTACAACCTAACTATGCTGCCCAACTACCAACTTGGAAGAGAACTGGGAGTCTTTGACCACACCCTACCACCATAAAGGATTTGGAAGATTCCATTGGTTAGATTTATTATCTCCTTCAAGCATGCTGGTAGGGATTATTAGTAAAACTTCTAAAATGTAAATGCCCTGCTTACTTATTTTAAGGGACCACAAAGCAAAGAACCAAAAAGACAAAGTCCCCCTGGAAGGCCTATCTTAATGGGGAGAATCCCAAAAGATAGGGTGACCACTCAAAGAAAAATGCTGTACCATGAACTCCAGAGCTCAAGATTCAGATTCTTGGATGTAGCAGTTGAGAGGAATGGAATCACAGACGCCTTATGGTAAAACCACCAAACTCTTCTTTTTTTTTTTTAACTTAATTTTTACTAAATCATAACTGTATACATTATGGTGATGATTTGATATACAATATGGAATTTTAAATTAAACTAATTAACATAGCCATCACCACACTTACTTATTTTTGTGGCAAAACATTTATAATATATTCTTAGTTGTTTTGAAATGTACCCTTGCATTGTGCACATTAGTTGAGATTCCGTCAAATACCCTCCCTCCCCTCACGCTCCTGCCCCCACCCTCCTTTCCCTTCTTTCTTTCTGGACTAAATTTGTGTTTTATCATTCATATGAATGTGTATTTATATATTGATTTCATAATAGTATTGAGTACATTGGATACTTTTTCTTTCCATTCTTGAGATACTTTACTAAGAAAAATATGTTCCAGCTCCATCGAGGTAAATGTAAAAGATGTAAAGTCTCTATCATTTTTATAGCTGCATAGTATTCCATGGTATACATATACCACAATTTGCTTATCCATTCATGGGTTGATGGGCTTTTAGGCTGCTTGCTCAACTTGGCTATTATGAATTGGGCTGCGATAAACATTCTTGTGCAAATGTCTTTGTTGTAAAATGATTTTTGTTCATCTGGGTATATACCTACTAATGATATCGCAGAACCTACTATTGCAGGAAGACAAGGTCCAGTAGAAAGAAAGAGCACCCAAACACCATGTTTATAAGAGGAAAGGCTTTATTTCAGCTAGTGAAGCAAATGGCATAGAAGAATTCAAAATGGCCATGCTCCCCCACTGGCTTGGTCTTTCCCTTTTTATCTCCAGTCAAAAAGTTCCAACCCAGGAGTCCCTTTCTCATTGCTCAGTTTGAATCGAGTAGGAGAAGCTGTTCCAGCCCCCACAGAACTACAGTATTTCACAGAAGCAGAAATTTCCAGGTCCTAGGAAATTAAGTCTATAAATTCCTAAGAGCTGAGTCACCACGGAGAGGACCCTACAGGGGTACCTTGGGTCTCCTTGAGAAGACCTCTGTTCTCCTAGACCTCACCCTTCCTGGGTATCCTCTCTCACTACCTTTTGGGGTGAGAAACAAATTATGTTTTCCATGGTTTTTTTTTCTTTTCTTTTTTTTTTTTTTTGAGAAAAAGTCTCATTTTGTCACCCTGAGTAGAGTGCCACGGTGTCACAGCTCACAGCAGTTTCAAATTCTTGGGCTCAAGTGAGTCTCTTGCCTTAGCCTCCCAAGTGGCTGGGACTACAGGCACCTGCCATAATGCCTGGCTATTTTTTAGAGACAGAGGTCTCACTCTTGCTGAGGCTGGTCTTGAACTCCTGAGATCAGTCGATCTACCCACCTCGGCCTCCCTGTGTGTTTCGATTACAGGCATGAGCCACTGCTCCTGGCCTGGAGAGGGGAAATTGGAACAGAAGCTTAAAGCACCTGAGTAGGCTCCCAGGGAGTGTGGAAAACACAGAGTAATCTAGATTTACTTCCCCGTTTTGCTATCCATGTTGATTAAAACGGAGTTCATTTCTGTGTTTTGTTCTCTAAGTTATCACTGCATCTTCACTAAGTGGGGGTACTCTTTTGTTTTCATTATTGTTCACAGCCAAAGCTATATTTATGGACTGCTAGAGAATTGGAATAAATTGGGCTTAAAATGCTTTTCAGGGTTATTATAAAATGTGTATTGACTGCTTTGGAACGAACAAAAGCAACTCAGAACAATGCCCGCACAAAATTGCTTTGTACTATTTAAAAAAAATCACTCATTTATGAAGAAATGTTTATTTAAAAAAAATGGAAACGCTATCATAGATGTAGTGCTATGCACAGCTAGTTCTTCCTAAAAATAGTGAACTGTTAGCAAATGTATTGATTAGAGTCAGGTACAGAGCAATATATTTGTTTAAAGTAAGACTTTACATTCATTATTGCCTATCTTACTAGGTACAAAGTTCTGTCCTTTAATTGCACAAGCATGTAGTAAATTTTAGTCTTAAAATTCTCTATCAAAGGTCTGAGTTAGGTCAATGCTGAAATGATGGTGCTTCACAATGTGACCACAACAGAATCTCCACGAATTTGTTGCAGTTTGGCCAGGGCCCGGTTTGAACCTGCCACCCATGGTATATGAAGCTGGTGCCCTACTCACTGAGCCACAGGTGCCGCAAATCTCGATGAATTTATAATAGAGACTCTTTACTGGGGGGACACTATCTCAGACGTTAGAAATGACTGGATCTTTCTGAAACCAGTGTCTTTTCACAAACCCTAGGTGAAGAACAACCGCTAATAGGACTGAAGCAGTGAGGCTCAATAGAAATTTAAAGCAACGCTTTTCGGTTGATCAGATTGGAACCAAAGTTCTAAACACCTGTTCTAACTCCTGCAACACATCTCTAAAAAAGTAAAGCCACTCGCTTAAAGCCATGTTTCTCAACTTTGGCTATAAAGATTTAAAGCTGATGCCTAAGTTTCACTGGCACAGGTTTTGATTTAATTGGTTTAGGGTGCAGCCTGGACCTTGGGATTTTTACAAGCTCCCAATCAATTGAAAGGAATGGCCAAGGTTGTGGACTTTAAAGTTTTAAAGCTTTATAGGTTTGACAGCAATTCCATAGCTGCTGATAATTTCCTCTTAAGCCTGATAATCCCATTTCATGTAGTCAGCGAATGAAGCTATCTCTTTAGATTCTAGAATATAAATACCCAAACCTGGACCTTCCTTCGTTTAGTGAATGAGAATTTCTTTCTTTCTTTCTTTTTTTTTTTTTTGAGACAGAGCCTCAAGCTATCCCCCCCCACCCCCGGTAGAGTGCCGTGGCATCACAGCTCACAGCAACCTCCAACTCCTGGGCTCAAGCGAGTCTCCTGCCTCAGCCTCCCAAGTAGCTGGAACCACAGGTGCCCGCCACAACACCCACCTATTTTTTGGTTGCAGCCATCATTGTTGTTTTGTTGGTCCCGGGCTGGATTCAAACCTGCCACCTTAGGTGTATGTGGCTGGCACCTTAGCCACTTGAGCCACAGGCGCCAAGCTGTGAATGAAAAGTTCTGAGAGTTGACTTTTGGTGTGAGTACTTTTTTACTCTCCTCTGAATATCTAGGATGTGCAAACCACTGTTTTATAATTACCCAAGCCCAGCTCTTTCAATGTAGATCGATGAAGAAGCTTCATGTGATTACTCATGAGATCATTCCATTTAAAAATGGAATTTTGATGGCTCAGCAACCGTAGCACAGTGGTTATGGTGCTAGCCACATACACTGAGGGTGGCGGGTTTGAACCCAGCCTGGGCCAGCTAAACAACAATGACAACTGCAAGAAAAAACAGCTGGGCATTGTGGTGGGTGCCTGTAGTCCCAGCTACTTGGGAGGCTGAGGCAAGAGAATTGCTTAAGCCCAACAGTTTGAGGTTGCTGTGAGTTGTGATGCCATGGCACTCTACCAACGGTGACACAGTGAAACTCTGTCTCAAATAAATACGTAAATAAATAAAATAAATAAAATGGAATTTTGCTTAGTAACAATTTTGTTTTTGTTTGTATAACACATGTAATAGATATGTATTCTGGTTAGAATAGCCTTCACTTAACTTGCTAGTACCTTGACAAATTGGACTTAGATGAAAGGAGAGTGGCACTGTGAGTACAGTAAGTCCTCACTTCACGTTGTCAGCAGGTTCTTGGAAAATGCAGCTTTAAGTGAAAGCATGCATAATGAAATCCATTTTACCATAGGCTAATCAATATAAACGAAAGTTTCTATGGCATAGTTCTGGTCACAAAAACATCACCAAACTTCTAATAGTAATCGCTGAAATAAATGTGAACCATACGTACATACATTTAAGAAAGATTAATAAAAACGAGTAAGATAGTTATTTACTCAGTTATTCCAGTTCGGGGTCTTGGGTGGAAGGGCCTATCCCAGCAGCACAGGGCACAGTGCAGGAGCCAGCGCTGGCCAGGACGCCAGGGCATCGCCAGGCCCACTCACATTCATTCAGACAGGGGCCATGCGGACATGCCAACAAACCTGATAGGCACAGCTTTGGGATGCAGTTGGAAACCAGAGCACCCAGAGGACATGGAAGGAGGTACAAACTTCACACAGACAGTCAGTGGCTCCCACTGGGCAGTGATTGCTTCCTCATCAACTTTTGGTGAAGTGACCTGATTAGAGGATCTGCTGTATATTTTAATTTAAACCAGTTTGCCTGGCATAGGGAGTCTTTCACCCAGTTGCCAACAGCAGAATTTTTTCCATGGGTCCCGGAAGGGTGTCTACTTTTTTTTTTCTTTTGAGACAGAGTCTCACTAAGTCACCCTGGGTAGAGTGCATGGTGTTACAGCTCATAGCAACCTCCAACTCTTGGGCTTAAGCAATTCTCTTGCCTCAACCTCCCCAGTAGCTGGGACTACAGGCGCCCACCACAACGCCCGGCTATTTTTTTGTTGTAGTTGTCATTATTGTTTAGCTGGCCCAGGCCGGGTTTGAACCCGCCAGCCTGGGTGCATGTGGCTGGCACCGTAACCACTGTGCTACAGGCCCCAAGCCAAGGGTGTCTACTTTTAATTGCAGGTCACTGCAGTCTGCTCACCTGGGAGAAAGAGTTATTTCAAGCAATTAGAATCCAACCCTTGTTGACACTTGTGGAGTTCCCACTTGGTGTCTCCCCTACTGGAAAAGTTTTTATTTTCTTTCAGGTGGGACCGTTATTGTCTTTTCCCCCCTGTTTTGTTTTGTGCCTTTGGCCCTGAATGTTCCTCCCACAGTGGTGTAGAGATCCTCAGATGGCCTCTACTGTGCCATCATCTGCACGGACCCTTCTTTTCAGTTAACATCTTTTTGATTTACAGTTCAACTTTATTCATAACTTGACCCTGGTTAAAACAATTACTTCTTCATTTAAAGATTTCAGCCTAAATATCCTCATGCCTGAAGAAGTTGCCAAATGCTTCTCCTACAGGTGATTGTTGCACCACACTTGGCAAAACACTGATTGCTCAAGGGGATTTTTATCCAGGCTCACTCATTCCGGAGGGTAAGGGCCTTTTTTGGTATTGGCAATAATTTGGGGCTACTTATACTGTGTTGCTGTTTGATGAATGAATGGCAAACTTTTAAGGCCAGTGTTTTCTCCCAAGATCATAAAACTTCTGCATACATTACCTAGCTGTTCAACATTCTTTATTATTTTTTCTTTCTTTCCTTAGACATTTTACAAGAGTTTGGAACAATGTGTAACAGATCTGGATGTTGAGGGGTGAAAGTGAGTAAGATACAGTCTAAGTAGACTGCAAGCATCATGTCTTGAATTATGTCTAATAAGTAGAAAATCAATGGATGTTTTGAATGGTAAAGTAAGGAGATAAAATGGTGAAAATTGCCATCTCCAGGTTGGATGACATCAAGGCTTAGAAAGGCCTTCTGATCACCTCCTGTGCTGTTGCCAAGACACATCTTTATAATACAATATATTACAGAGACATTGACATTACAGCACTAGGAATAATGTTTCAGAGACACGAGCAAAGGGGCACTTCTGCGGTCAATAGTTCATTCCAAAGTTCAGTACAATTTTTAAAGGCAAGTAAAATCTAATCATGCGGATTACGGTTATGTCCTGAAAAATGGCAATTGTAAAGCAGTAGATTCAAGGAAAGAAAAAAAAAGCTGACAACGTTGCTAGATGATTTTGGGAAGTCCCTTTTGCAAACATAATAGACAAACAAGATCTAGAGCAGTGGTTCTCAACCTTCCTAATGCCGTGGCCCTTTAATACAGTTCCTGTGGGTCATGACCCATAGGTTGAGAAGCACTGATAAGAGTATGATTCCTTTCCACTGTAGGTAACACCATCTACAGTGGATCAAGTGGTTCAGCGCCTGTAGCTCAAGCCGCTAGGGCGCCAGCCACATACACTGGAGGTGGCCGGTTCGAGTCCAGCCTGGGCTTGCCAAACAGCAATGACAACTGCAGCCAAAAAATAGCTGGGTATTGTGGTGGGTGCCTACAGTCCCAGCTACTTGAGAGGCTGAGGCAAGAGAATCACTTAAGCCCAAAAGAGTTTGAGGTTGCTGTGAGCTGTGACACCATAGCACTCTACAGAGGGCGACACAGTGAGACCCTGTCTCCAAATAAATAAATAAAATAAAAATAAAGTGGATCAAGTGCCCTTGAGCAAAATAATGGCAAGATGATCACTAAAATAAGGGCCTCATAAAATAAAGCCTCTGGTGCATAGAAATTATGACCGTTACTAATTTTTGTCTACCATATTTTGTATTATAATAATAACATTTTGGAAACATGGGATTATTTGTAGATAACAAAACTATCTCTGTCAGAATTACTGATGCCACCGTTCAGTCTGTCAGTATTTTCTATTGATTAGTGCTATTAGCCAAAACAGAATTATAAATAGGAAATATTATATCAGACAGAGGTAAATTGGCGTGTTTAGTTATCACTCAAATTCCACTTAAGATGTAACATAAGAACATGTGACTAGTTCAATGCTGCTTATCCCTGGAGTCACATCAAGTGTGAAGCGTTAGGGAAATTTTGAAGAAACACATATTAGTGGAATGCTTTCAGGAGTGATTTATTTCTTCTGCAGAAGGGGAATGATTAAAAGCTCTAGAGAGAAATAGCTATTGTCTGCAGGGTGTGGGTACCCCACCATCACAGTATAATGCTCCAGAGGTTGCCTGTTCCTTTGTCGTGCTGCCCCACTGGGGTGTTAGGACCTCGACTTCATGCAAATAGGGCAGCAGAATGTGAGGGAAGCCTGAGGGTGGGGACAGCGTCCCATCAGACAAACTTCCCTCACCTGGACCACCTGGACACTTCCCTCGCCTTTCCCAAGCCTTTTACCTACTGAAGGCAGGCCTGGGGCGATCTATGCCTTTCACAGACACAAACCTGAACTGTTTCGGGGAATTTGGAATACATTTCCTTGCTTCTACCACTAAGTATAATGACAAACCATGGTCATTATATATAAAACTAACCTAAGAAAATTCTAAAAGGTGAAAAGAAGCAGTCAGACCAGCTAGGGACCCACAGAGCCAAGGCTCAGCAGGTGGTAGGTTCCCTACCTTATCTTCTTGGCCGATGTATCCCAGACATGGAGTTAAAGAAGCCAGCAACCCAGAAACAATAATGAGCACAGATAAATAAAGCCCCAACAAAAGCTTACTCTCTCTACCTAGAAGACCAGAAAAGGAGCAGAAAGAATTCAGCAATGCATATAAGTATATGTCATGAGCCAATGAAGTTTATTCCAGAGGATCCGAGGCTGGTTCAGTAGTTGAAAATCAAACCATTTAATCCAACACATTAGTAGGCTAAAGGAAAAGAAATATCACTTGGTCATATCAACCAGTGGATACAGGAAGACTTTGATAAAATTCAACATCTAGATATGATTTTAAAAACCATCAACCAACTGACCATTTAAAATGGTAATAGAGGAAATTTCCTCATTGTAATAAAAAGCATCTACAAAAACCCCGAAAAAACCTACAGTTAACATGATACTTACTGGTGAAAGACTGAATGTGTTTTCCTCAAAATTAGAAACTGGACAAGGGTGTCTAGTCTCATAATTCTTATTCAACATATTATTGCTAGTTTTAGCCAGTGCCATAAGATAAGAAAAAGAACTAAAAGGCTTACAGATCAGAAAGAGAGAAATCAAATGGTCCCTACTTGCATATGACATCATTGTCTACATAGAAAATCTCAGAAATCAAGAAGATAAGGGGCAGCACCTGTGGCTCAAAGGAGTAGGGCACTGGTCCCATATGCTGGAGGTGGTAGGTTCAAACCTAGCCCCGGCCAGAAACTGCAAGAAAAAAAAAAAAGATGAGTTGTTGGTATTTTTTTATTTTTGTTTTTTTTGAGACAGAGTCTTAAGCTGCTGCCTTGGGTAGAGTGCCAGGGTGTTATAGCTCACAGCAACTTTCCAACTCGGGCCAAGCTATGCTCTTATCTCAGTTTTTCTATTTTTGATAGAAACGGCGGGGGGGGGGGTCCCTCGCTTTTTTGCTCAGGCTGGTCTTGAACTCATGAGCTCAAGCAATCCACCCACCTTGGCCTCCCAGTGCTAGGATTATACGAGTGAACCACTGCACCCAGCCAATAAGATGAGTTTTAAAAGATGTAGGATACGAGATGATCATGCAAAGGTCAATGTTATTTATATATACTATCAATAAACATGTGGACACTGAAATTAAAAAGTGCAATGCCTCACCCTCCTCAAAAAGAAATACCTAGAAGGTATAAAGATAATAACACATTTATAGGACTTATATATTAAAAATTAATTACTGTTGATGAAAGAAAACAAAGAAGATCTAAATAAATGGAGACTGTTGACAGATTGGAAGACTCCAAATAATGAAGACGTTAATTCTTCCAAATTAATGTAGAGGTTTCATGTGATTCCTGTCAAAATCCTGGGCATTTTCTTATGATATGGACAGCATTTTACTAAAATGCGTATAGAAAAGTGAAGGAACTAAAGTAGCTGAAACAATTTTGAGAAGGAAGAACAATGGGAAAGGAACCAGTCTACCTGGTTTCAAAGGTTTCTTGACTAACATAGGCGTAGAAGAAAGTCAGTGGAAGCTGGGCATGGTAGTGCGTGCCTGTAGTACCAGCTACTTGTGAGGTTGAGGGAGGAGGATGTTTAAAGCTCAGGAGTTCAAAGCTGCACTATGATCACACCACTGCACTCCAGCCTGGGTGGCAGAGTGCAGACCCATCACTTTAAAAAAAGAAGTAGTCTGGGCACAGTGGCTCCCGCTTGTAATCTTAGCACTTGGGAAGCTGAGGTGGGTGGATTGCCTGAGCTCACAAGTTTGAGACCAGCCTAAAGCAGAGCAAGACCCCATCTCTAAAAAATAGCCAGGTATTGTGGTGGGCACCTGTAGTCCCAGCTACTTGGGAGGCTGAGGCAAGAGAATCTCTTGAGCCCAAGAGTCTGAGGTTGCTGTGAGCTATGATGCCACAGCACTCTACTGAGGGTGACCAAGTGAGACTCTGTCTCAAAAAAGATAGCCTTTTCAACAAATGGTGTTGAGCCACCCATAGGTAAAAAATGAACTTCAACCTAAGATTTATACCTTCTGCAAAAGTTAACTCTAAGTGACTCACAGTTTTAAATGTAAAACATTAAAACTATAAAACTTTCATAAAACATATAGGAGAAAATCTTAGTGATCCAGGACTCAGCAAACAATTTTAGATTTGAGATCAAAGGCATGACACATAAAAGGGAAAACTGATAAATTAGACTGTGTCTGTGCAGTCAATCAAAAACTTTTGCTCTGTCAAAGATCCTGTTAAGAGGATGAAAAAGCAAATTAGAGAGTGGGAAAAAATTTTACAAACAAATGTCTGGCAAAAATGTATCCCAGAGAAATGGAGATTTATGTCCACACAAAAAAATCTATAAATAAACATTTATAGCGGCTCTATTCAAAATCTCCAAACACTAGAGATAACCTAGGTGTCCTTCAACATGTGAATGGTTAAACAAACTCTGGTATAGCTATACCATGGAATACTACTATTCCGTGAAAAGAAAGTAAAGAAAGAAAACAAACTATTGACACCTGCAACAATTTGGATGAATCTCCAGAAAGTTATGATGGGAGAAAAAGCCAATCCCCAAAGGCTATATACTTTATGACGGCATTTATATAACTGTTAAAATCACAAGATTATAGAAACTTAGAACATATTACTGGTAACCCAGAATTATTGGGCCAGGGAATCAGGGCATGGCTCTGTAAGGACAACAGGAAGGATCTGTGTGGTGGTGAAATTGTCTTGGCATGGTGGCTCACGCCTATAATTCCAGCACTCTGGGAGGCAGAGGTCAGTGGACTGATTCAGCCCAGAAGTTTGAGACCAACCTGAGCAGAGCGAGACTCCATCTCTACTAAAAATAGAAAAACTAGGCTCGGTGCCTGTGGCTTAAGTGGCTAAGGTGCCAGCCACATACACCTGAGGTGGAGGGTTCGAATTCAGCCCGAGCCCACCAAACAGCAATGCTGGCTGCAACCAAAAAATAGCCGGGCGTTGCGGCAGGCGCCTGTGGTCTCAGCTACTTGGGAGGCTGAGGCAGGAGACTCACTTGAGCCCAGGAGTTGGAGGTTGCTGTGAGTTGTGATGCCAGGGCATTCTACCTAGGGGGACAGCTTGAGGCTCTGTCTCAAAAAAAAAAAAAAAAAGAAAGAAAAACTAGCCTGTCATTGTGGGAGGCACCTGTAGTCCCTGTAGTCCCAGTTACTCAGGAGGCAAGAGGAACACTTGAGCCAGGCAAGAGGAACACTTTGAGGTTACTGTGAGCTATGATGTCATGACACTCTACCCAGGCTGACAGAGTGAGACCTGTCTCAAAAAAAAAAAAAAAAAAAGGGAAAGAGAGAAAAGAAAATTGTATTGAGTGCATCAAGATTAATATCCTGGTTGGGATATCTTACTACAGTTCTGGACGATGTTACCTTTGGGGAGAATTAATAAAGGATATGTGGGATCCCTCCGTATTATTTCTTATAATTGCATATGAACCTACAATTATTTCAAAATAAGGCAGTTTAACTTAAAAAACCCTGAAAATTGTATTATGTCACTTTCCTTTAGGTACTTTTTTCCCTAAAGTTCCTTATGAGATAAAATCAAAATGCTTAACAGTACTTGATTAGAAGTTATGGGACTATGGCTCGGTGCCTGTAACTCAAGCAGCTAAGGCACCAGCCACATACACCAGAGCTGGCGGGTTCGAATCCAGCCCAGGCCTGTCAAACAACAATGACAACTACAACCAAAAAACAGCTGGGCGTTGTTGTGGTGGCACCTGTAGTCCCAGCTACTTGGGAGGCTGAGGCAAGAGAATTGCTTAAGTCCGGGAGTTGGAGGTTATTATGAGCTGTGACGCCATGGCACTCTACCCAGGTTGACAGCTTGAGGCTCTGTCTCAAAAAAAAAAAAAAAAAGGTATGGGATTAGAACTTGTGTAGTGTAGCCCAGTGAGTCCTGGCAGAATTGCTGATGGAACTTCTAAAAATCACTAATGCCTGGGCCCTACTTCAGTTGAATTGAATTAGGAACTCTGGGAAAAACTATGATTGTATTACTGTGTTTATTTCATTAAGTATGTCTCACTACCGGCTTTCCAGAAACCGGACCTATTTTTGCTTTCTACTATTATCTCCATGACCTGTTGGGTGCTCAGTATTTGTGAAGCAAATAAATGAATGAATGAATGAATACATGGAGAAGAGACAGAATGGTCTTCCTCCTCTCTCTTGGTGTCTCACTTAACCCATGAAAAGGACAAGAAGCCTTCCCTGGCCTTATCCGTCTCGCTAGGGCTCCTCGGAGAGAGTACAGAATCACAGTGGGGATCACAGCATCGCTCCAAAAGAAATCTAACCCGTAACTGTAAAATCTGGAAATGATGACGGTACCTTCCTTTTTGCACTCAATCCACAACATTAATGAATGTGAAACAGAAGCTGGCAAGGAGGCTGAAATGACACATACTCTTACTCATGCAGAAGTGATAGAAACCGTTTTAAATGCAGCTAAAAAATAATTAAAGGCTCTGACAAATGAAAAAAAGGATTTTAGGGAAGGGGCAAGGAGGATCGCAGCCTTCGACCTGGGAACCACATTGGCACAGAGTCTGTCTTGTGGTGCTCACAGAGCAGAGTGGCTCACTTGAAGTTAGTGAGCATGTAAAATCGTGCCAGGAGACATGGAACTCAGCAAATTCTGAGGCATTTGGGGGCCTTGTACAGATTCTGTGTATTCCCTCTCCTTTCCACTCCAGCATCTACATCAACATTTGTACTGTGAGCACAAGAATAAAGATTTGAAAAAAATAACTCGAGACATCTAAAGTTCTGGAATTTTGTAAGAAACACAGCCCACAAATCTACCAATGCCAGTGTATGGGAAATATACACAACTTTGTTTTCAGTAGCTACACTTAATTTCCATTTGTTCACCCCATCTCCACCCATTCTACTTATCTGTAGTAAATTTGTCCTCTTTAATCCATCATTCTACTTACAGTTCTGTTTTTTGTTTTTTGGTGTTTTTTTTTTTTAATTTTTGGTGGAGGGAGTGTTTTGCAAGTTTTCTCTGCAACTGTGAAGGTTTCCAGAGGTAAAGCCTAGTGGGTGGGGGCAGAAGGTCACCAAGGCGTTTTATGTGTGGCAGCTCTGCTCTTTGGATCTGTGGTTCAGACATGGGGACCTTTACCAGGCTGCTTGTATTCACATCTGCCCAGATGCTCTGGGAGCCCATTTTGTCTAGTCTTGCTTTCTGCCTGACAGCTGTGCTGAGGAGCAAGTATGGCCCATTTTTCTTTCTCTCCCCAATCCCCACCCCTTACAAACAAAATCTCTTTCTTAAGTAACTGGAATCACTAGAGAATGGAGAAGCTCCACCCTCTTCCCTCCCTGTTTCTGGCTAAGATACTTTGTCTCAGTCTGGGGTCTCAAACTTTTGTTTTTTTTTTTATTAACTCATTTATTTTTTGAGACAGAGTCTCAGTATGTCACCCTTGGTAGAGCGCTGTGGTGTCACAGCTCTCAGCAACCTCAAACTCTTGGGCTTAAGCAATTCTCTTGCCTCAGGCTCCCAAGTAGCTGGGACTCCAGACACCAGCCACAATGCCCGGCTATTTTTCTGCTGTAGTTGTCATTGTTTAGCAGGCCTGAGCCAAGTTCAAACCCACCAGCCCCGGTGTATGTGGCCAGGGTCCTAATCACTGGTAGCCAAGTCTGGGGGTGGGGGTGGGGGATCAAAGTTTTGGAAACCAAGTGAGGAACCCTAGCAGGCTTTCTGCCCTTACCAGAGGCTATAACTACAGGACAGACCATCCACTGGCATGGGGGCAGGTTTGAGGGAGAAGGAAGAGAAGGAAATAAACATACAGTGATGGAAAAATAGACGATCCCCACATGTCTTAGAACGATAGCTAATGTATAGCTAATGTTAAATGCATGCTGGCACAGTGCTCCAGGTGCTGTGTTAAGGGCTTTGTGTGAATTATCAAGTCATTGTCGCAGCCCAGGAAAAGTTATGATTTTACAGGTGAGAAAACGGGGAGGCTCAAGAGATTGTTTAGTCCTCTTTGAGCAGCGTCACACAGCTAGTAAGTCACAGGGCTGGGACTTGAAGCCGCCTTCTGATTCCAAAGTCCATGCTTCTAACCTCTGCAGGAAAAAATAATTACATTTAGTGTCTTGCAGGATGATAGAGAAGTATATAAATCTTTTTTAGAATTATTTTTTCAAATAATTGAAATAAAAAAACTATATGGGGCTTAAGCAGAGACCTCAGCCACTGGTATACACAGATAACCAGGATTCCACAAGGTTTTCTGGTCTGGCCACTCTGCCTGCCAGCTACTGTGGCTTTTCCTTCTTGTCCCGAGCTCTGTTCCTGTCTCTGGTCTCCTGAGTGTTGCTCTCAGGGCTTGTCTTGGCTCCCCGGGACCTGTGGTTCTGCCCCTTGACTTTTCTCTTTATTGCCTCTGGCGCTGCTCCATGGCTTCTGGTTCACAGTGTACTTCGTGGAAGGAATTTCTGCTTCTGGCCTGCAGTTTGCGCTCAGGGCTAACTCACTGGACCTCAGCTAGAGTTCCTGCCAATGGCCCATTTAGGTTTCTTCATTTTTGCCAGCCAGCTTTCCCTAGAAAGTTCTCCAATATCCTTCTCAGCTCTTAGATGGCCAGCCCTCCGAGGTCCCGTGGTCAGGGTTTAAGCCCTTAGGTCTCCCCAGCAGTAAGGTAGGAGGGAAACAGCATTCTCTGTTGCAATAGGTTAACTCAGGGGTCTGCATCTCACACATGCTTCTGTATCAAGAAGCCACGTAGAAAACTGTCCCACTTAACGCACAGTCCTCGAGGGCAGCCCTATAACAGCGAGGGTTTATAACTCACAGGGAAACTTTTAACATTCATCCTGAGGTGAACTAGGAGCTTAAAATGATTGATTTGCCAGAAAGGTATGTTAAAAAAAAAAACCCAAACCTGTCTTGTTAACCTTGTTACAGCCCTAGGAATAATTGAGCAGTATGTACCACTTTTAGTGCCATTGAAATAGCTTGGCTAGCTGGGCATGGTAGCTCACGCCTGTAATCCCAGCACTCTGGGAGGCTAAGGTGGGCAAATTGATTGAGCTCAGGAGATCGAGACCAGTCTGAGCAAGAGTGAGACTCGGTCTCTAAAAATAGCTGGGTGGTTATGGTGCCAGCCACAAATACCTAGATTGGAGGGTTCGAACCCAGCCTGGGCCTGCTAAAAAACAATGACAACTGCAACAAAAAAATAGCCAGGCGTGTGGCAGGCGCCTGTAGTCCAGCTGCTTGGGAGCCTGAGGCAAGAGAATTGATTAAGCCCAAGAGTTTGAGGTTGCTGTGAGCTGTGACTCCAGAGCACTCTACTGAAGGTGACATAGTGAGACTCTGTCTAAAAAAAAAAAAAAAAAAAAAGCTGGGCATTGTGGTGAGCACCTGTAGTCCCAGCTACTTGGGAGGTTGAGGCAAGAGAGTTCCTTAAGCCCAGGAGTTTGAGGTTGCTGTGAGCTGTGACACCATAGCACTCTACCGAAGATGGCTTAGTGAGACTCTGTCTCAAAAAATAAATAGGCTCGGCGCCTGTGGCTCAATGGCTCAGCGCCTGTGGCTCAATCGGCTAAGGCGCCAGCCACGTACACCTAAGGTGGCGGGTTCGAATCCCCAGCCCAGGCCCACCAAACAACAATGATGGCTGCAACCAAAAAATGGCCGGATGCTGTGGCGGGTGCCTGT